>JABXWE010104033.1:0-22564 GCA_014611495.1 Limonius californicus | reverse complement strand
CTTTCCCTTCTTCCGGTGCATATACACCAATGACCATTAAGTGCCCGCGGTCTATTTTGAATTTGGCCGTTATTATCCTTTCGTCTATATAGCTGTAGCTCTCTATTTTATTTTTCCATTTCTGATCGATTAATATCGCAACTCCGCAGCACGCTCTTCTATTTTGATCTATTCCACTGTATATCATTGTGTAGTCGTCTATCTGTTTTGTGCCTTTTTGCTTCTTCTTCGTCTCCGTTATGACTGCTATGTTGATTTTCATTTTCTTAAGTTCTTTACTTAATTCTGTTTCTTTGGTTGCTAATCCTCTTACATTTCATGTTGCTAAACGGAGGTTATCTTTGATTCCCAGATTCTTGTCCTTCTCTCGCCGTTTCCGTCTTTGTTGTGATCCGTCCGGTTGTGAAATTTGAAGTTTGCCAGTAATTTAAAATATCGCCTGGCCGCGTTACGAGCGCTGCGCAGGTTGAGCACGGTAGTGGGGCTGCCACTTCGCTGCTTCCGGCACGCAGGGTAATTTGTTCGGGTTATCATCCCCTAGATACGTTGTCTTCTCTATGACTTGTGAGTCGCATCTACCCATTTGGTTTCAGCCGTCCACTCTGGATCAGACGCTGCTTGCCTGTTGGTCCGCGGGAGGTATTTGATTTCCCTCCAACCCCTCATATCTAAGGGGCTTTCCCCGATCCGCCACCTGGGGACGAGCTCTCTAGGGGTTTCAGGCTCCCCCGAGAGCGGTTATAAAGATACAAACGTTTAATCAATTGTAGTAAAATAATTTAAAATATCTTTCATATTTACCTAATAATTTATACTAGGTATAACACGGAAAACAATAAAACGGCATTTACAGTCAAGTTAATCTTACAATGTGACGAAATGTAAATAAATACAGATCAGAATCCAGTCGAAAACCAAAAAATTTGAGACAAGAGTAGGAGTGCCAGGAAGTCATCACTCGAGAGGCAGGATGCGAGACATTTCTCGTATCGCCGAAATGCGCGTGCATTTTGAATTCGAATACTACTCATTCGATTATTGAACACATTCGATTATGGCCAGTAATACAAACCAACTGTTTTAGAGCGGTTTTGCTTTTAATCAATAACTTGCATTCTTGTAAAAAAACGAGCAGTAAAGGCACAGGTAAATATAGTGCAGTCCTCTTATAAACAAATCGGTTACTAAGTAAGTGCGGTCATAAAGTACAAAATTATGTAGTAAAGTACAAAATTATTTAGTCCCGACAAAGCCCCGTCAGGTCCCATGTTAATTTAGTCCGCCTATAAAGTAACTTAAGTTCGGTTATAAAGCAATTTTTCGGATTGGGAAATTGTTAAAGCTGGAAACAATATTTACCTGCTAAGATATCTCCCAGAAAGGCTGGTAGGTGGGTGGGCAAATACTGAGGGGTGAAAGTTGAAATTTCCAACTCTTGGCCCATGTAATCAGTTGTTGTTGAACTGGTCTGCAATAAACATGGAAGTGTATTGAAAAGCGATGTGAAGTTTTTTGAGTCGAAATTAGTGAGAAAAGGAAAGTAAGTTAGCAGTTATCAATTCGCTGGAGAGTGGTCAGAAGAAGAGTGAAGTGGCAAAATAATTCAATCTGGTGTACTCAAACGTCAACACAATATGGTGCTCGAGATTGAATCGGAAAAAACCCGAAGCGCCAAATTAAGAGGCTAAGAAAGCCAACTCACAAGGATTTGGATCATGCGCTCCTCAAATAGTTTATCCAGCAAAGAAGCCTCAATATCCCCGTTAGTGGTCTAATTTTAAAAATTAAGGCAGAACTATCTAGCATGCTGGAAATTATGATTGCTCCCATGGTTGGATAGAATATTTTAAAAAGCGTCATCAGATAAATTTTGGGAAGGTTTGTGGTAATGCAAAAGATGTCGACAGGAATGCAACAGACGATTTCATCAGCAATGAATGGGCCGCTATAAGACAGCAATTTAAAAATGAGGACATCTTCAACGGGGACGAGACTGAGCCCGAATTCTACACTGCATTTTAAAAAGGAAAAGTGCGTTGGCGGTAAAATTTCAAAGAACGCCTGACAGTTTTTGTCTGTGCAGATGCCACGGGCACCGAGAAAAGGGAACTCCTAGTCATCGGCAAATTCCAGAAACCCCGCTGTTTCAAAAACGTTAAGAAGCTGCCAGTGAAGTACACTGCGAATCGAAGGTCCTGGATGGTTACAGAAATTTTTGAAACGGAGTTGAAAAGTTGGGACGAGGAACTCGTCAAATAGGGAAGAAAAATCGTTCTTCTGTTGGACAGTTGCACAGCCCACCCACCCCAGGGTCTCCAGGCCCATCACATTGGTTTTTCTGTCCCCAAACACTACTAGTGTTCTCCAATCAATGGACCAGGGCGTCATCAGGAGTCTCAAATGCCATTATAGGAGGCGACTAGTGCTGGAAGTTATCGAGAAGCAGGGAGAAAATTTTAATATCAGTCAATCTTCTGTTCTGGACGCCTGCAAGACGTTCAACAAGGCTTGGAGGGATGTCAGCGTCGGAACCATATGCAGCAGCTTTATCCATTCCGGTCTCATTCCTGACCAATTTGAGGAAGAGGACAATCTGCCTATCGCACAGTGGCTGGCTTCGTATGGGCTGCCAACAGATTCTGGCTTGAGTGACTTCCTCAACTATGAAGAGCTTTCATTCACTAATGCTCAATTGACCGACCACGATGTACTAGCAGAGATTACCACACAAGACGTGGATGACACGAAAGGCGAAGGGGAAGACGATGAAGCTGAATCAAGCGAACCTCCAACTCCACCGACACTTGCGCAGGCACGACACTATTTGGGGCAACTAACCTACTTTACGAATCTACTGGAGACGTACTGATTCATTTAGACATCATCGACGCTGACAAGGACAAAAAACTTATGAACATATGCAAACAGAAAAATTACAGACTTTTTAAAGTGTAGAAAATAAAAATTTTCAATATACCAGGGTTTCGAGATTGTGCACCCCTAGTGCTGCCATCTGGCAACTGGCATCTCTATCGTAAAGTTTGACATTTTTGACGGTATACGTACTCAGAACGTTTTGACGTACGAGCGCTATTTGTGTTGTTAACTTGAAAAATTCATATCGGCCAAAAAAATGGAATTAAATCGTGAACGTTTTCGTGGGATTATTGTTTACAACTTTCGACGTGGATTAACTCAACAACAGTGCTTCGATGAACTTAATTCGATTTTTGGCGATGAAGCACCATCAAGGACCAGTGTTTGTCGATGGTTTACCGAATTCAATCGTGGCGGTAGTTCGCTCAACGACGAATTTCGTGAAGGTCGTTCAAAATCGGTTGTTGTTCCGAAAAACATTGATGCGGTGTGTGAACTGATACTGCAGGATCGTCATGTGACTTATCGTGAGATTAAGGTATCCTTGGACATTAGTGGGACCAGCATACATTCAATATTGCATGAACATTTGGCCGTAAAAAAGATTTTTTCGCGTTGGATCCCACATAATTTGACAATCGCTCAAAAACAAGCCCGTATCAATTGGTCGCAAGAAATGCTAAAAAAATTCGATCGCGGTGTTTCAAAACATGTGTATGACATCGTGACAGGTGACGAATCGTGGATCTACGTGTATGAGACCAAAAGTAAACAGCAGTCGACTGTATGGGTCTTCCAAGGCCAGCCAAGCCAAACCCAACAAAAGTCGTTCGTGCTCGAAGCACTTCGAAGCAAATGGTCGCCTGTTGTTTCCGAAAAACTGGACATGTCTCAACCGTACCATTGGTGCAACGTAGAACTGTCAATTATGATACACAACCATTTGTTTGTCACAAGTCTTCGGAGAAATAACGACACCCAACCGCCGAAGACGGATCATTCTCCACCACGACAATGCGAGCTCTCACACATCGGCTCGAACAAGTGACTTTTTGAGCACTCAAAACGTCGATTTGATGAGTGATCCGCCGTATAGAGATGATTTGGCACCCAATGACTTCTCTTCATTCCTGAACATCAAAAATAAATTGCGAGGTCAACGTTTTTCGACACCTGAAGAAGCGGTTGATGCGTTCAAAATGCATGTTTTGGAGATACTTCAATCGGAGTGGAAAAAGTGCTTCGAAAATTGATTTACACGCATGCAAAAGTGTATTAATCTTCATGGAGAATATTTTGAAAAACAATAAAGCCATTTTTGATGATAAATATTTGTTTTTGTTCTCTAATCCCGAAATATAAGAGGCAACCCTCGTATGTATGTATATATATATGTGCATAAAAACTAAAACATAGCGCGTATTTTTTCTATTTTTTGTTTTTTCAACTTTGCTTACCTGCCAAGCTTTTTTAATTTTCTTGATCATACAGTACCTCAAAGTAATATACGGTAAGATGCTACCTAGCAAGTAAGACCTGTTTAGCGAAGAATAGTTTATATTTTAGAACACCTATGTGAAGTGAGTAACTAAAGATAGCAACCGTTCTGCCGAAAATTTCCGAACACTATAACAGCACGAAAAAAGTAGATTGCGCTAAAATGAATGCGCTCACGGGTATAAATGAAAATACGTTGTGTTCCCTGCCGGTGTAACCCTTCTCACGATTTTAACTGTAATAATATCCTAGGCAACTAAAAATAATTCCTAGTCTGGTACGCGTAAATTAAAAATAATTGCAAAACTGCACCGATATGATATTCAGATCAAAAATTATGCAAATGCATAAGCTATCATATGCCACTTTCAAGTTTAGTTGCGAAGCCTTCCTTGGGGTTGTAGTTTCAGTCACTCCTATAATAATAAAAATTTCCCGGTGAAGGTAAATCTGTGCCAGTTTGCTATTTAGCTCTAAAAATTACGTAAATGCAAAACGAGAACCGCAAGAAGTGATTTAACCGGTAGCTTTTTTTTTTCTCACTCATTCATACTACCGTTCCCTCCCCGGAACCGCTTTCGCATTACTTCAGGGGGGTGCGGGCGTCCCTTACATACTAAACATTCATGCAACATGCACCCTAAACTTAACTAAGCAAATGCGGTCGCCCCAGTCGGGATTCGATCGCCCCAACGGAGCAACTGCATTTACTGTGACCTCGAGTGGCCAATGCGTTCTCGCACTCGACCACCGCGGTCCCTTTTAACCGGTAGCTGCGTAACAGTTTTGTTCCAAATCTTATATTTTTCCGTTTAAACTTGAATTGAAAGCATAACCACTGACATATCATCACATAGTAGTAAGTTTTAAAAACGTAAAGTCTGATATTATCAAGTGCTTCATAATTGTTTAAAAATCAATTGCGATCTAATTTTATAATAATTACAAAACTTTGTACATTAAAACAACTTATAGTAAATTGAAATGCATTTGACATCGTTAATTCCAGATGTAAAGCTAATAATAATTTTTTAAAACTAAGTTTTATAATGCAAATGTTTTGGTAAAAAAGTACAGATAAGATTTGAATCAAAACTGTTACATAGCATTACAGGTTAAATCATTTCTTGCAGTTCTTGACTAATACCGTTTCGCAACATTATGTTACCGACTGGTAATATACACCCCATACTTATAAAGTGCAGAAAATAATATCAGTTTCAGTAAAGTGTTTGATAGGACAAGATGTGTGATAGTGCGTGTTTATTGTTCTATGTCTGTTTTCTATTCGTCCAGGCCATTAAGGAAGACCAAATCCACTCTACTTGCAGGTTAAACATAACTTATTTTTATCAATTGTCTATAGGCCTATGGACCTACTGCAAACAAACGGGGTATTTCTAAATTGTTCCCATATTTTCCAAAATAATTCAAGTCACCGATATTCATAGTATTACATACAAGGCATGAAGCTCTAACTTCATGATGTACCTGGGAATAAGTAAAAATGGTAATACTATAGGATATTTCAAAATTGCACCGATTTTCCCCAGAATATATTTTAATCCACTACACCGACATTGCTGGTGATGCGTACGTAAAAGAGGCGACCCTATAACTTTTATGATTGCGGCTATAAATTAAATTTTAGGTACTGCACTACACTCTGAAACGTATGAAACGTATGAACAGTATTTGTAAGAAATTCGTTTGAATGAATTTTGTAACAACTTGTCACTTCATTGTTATTTCCTTTAGGATTCCTACGATTTAATTGCTGTGGATAATGTTCAATTATATTTTATTTTTATGTTTCTACAGAGTTGTAATCGTGCCTACATGGAAGTGAAGAAGAGGACAGCGCAGATAAATACGGTAGGTCCCGCGGCGTTGGAAGGCGTTCCAAGAACGCAGTACTTCTCTATGTGAGTGTTTTTTTTATAGTTCGAGCGTATAAACGTCTTTTTGGAGGAAGGTTTGGTGGTATTTGTCGACATCCCTAGACAGCTATGTTAGGAATCGAACGTATTATATTAAAGCATTTTTAGTAGGTAAGTCATTTTGCTTAGGCCCCCGTTTTGTTATATTAGCTGTAGCAGTAGGCATTTTGAATGTTTTTAAATACTTAAATACGGCGTCTGTAAGAATAAGAAGAGAAAACTAAAACCAGTTATACCATCGTACATTGCTCACAAATGGATATTTATGTTAATTCACTCTATAGCCTCACACATTAGTTTCTAGAAAATTTAGCAATGCTGTCTTACTGTTTTAGAAATGATCCTCAATATTTTTACACATTCAAAATTCTACGTCGTAGCCCTAGAAAGCAGATTTTATTTTCTAAATTCCAATACGTTTTTACGATCTAGAATCGGTTGTTTTGCTAAATAGCTTTACTAAAATTTGTAGGTATTTATTTCATTATCCACTTTATTAAACATGTTTTCGAACTAATCTTGAACTATATATATGATTGCGCTTGTGGTTTACTTTTCGGGTATTCGTGATAAGTAAAAAAATCGTAAGTGTTAGGAGTTTGAAAAGTTCTTGCATTATTAGTTACTTATTTTAAATGATATTTGTCATTCAACAATAAAGGTTTTGAGAGAAATATAATGAGTCCCAAATATAGTTAAAAAATTCGTAAGAATCATCTTGAACTAGTTGGATCCCAACCGAGGGGGTGAAATTACAACCACACGGAAGACTTTGCAAGTAAACTTGAAAATGACATACGATGGTTCACGGATTTACATAATCTTTCAGTTAAATAGCAAGCTGGCACAGTTTTGCAATGACTAAAAATTTACGCATAGAGAACTAGGAAGTATTACAGTTAATATTTTGACAGGGGATATACCACAGGGTACAGGACGTGTTTTCATTTATACCCGCGAGAGCATTAATTTTACCGCAATCTACTTTTTTCGTGCCTTTATGGTGTTCTGGAATTTTCGAAAAAACGATTGCTATCTTTAGCTACTCACTTCACATAAGTTTTCAGAACGATAAAGCTCCTTGGTATAGATTAAAACCTCTTAAATTGTGGATGCTGGTCAATAAAATCGACAGATGGACAGGTCAGCGTAATCTCCAGACCTAATGCATTGAGAATTTGTGAAAGCAAGTACCAAATACTATATCTTATCGAAAATCCGCAAAAATTGAATTTTAATCAATTTCTGATTTATGCCTGGTTCGATGTATTTCGAAGAAGGAACTAGGAAAACTGATTAATTTCATAGCATAAAGATACCAATTGGCCGTCAAGAACAAGGGCTGATCAATCAAATATTAAAACTAGTTTAGGTTGAAGTACAGTTTAGTATAGTGTTGGAGGTTTTCACAACATAGTTTTTGAGTAAATTTTTTCTAACAGCATTCCTTTTAACCTAAAATACCTACTGCTGTGTTTTTTATATATTAAATACTTTTTCAGTATAAACAGTGAAAAGCTGAATAACACATGAAACAAGTGTGTTTAAACTTGAATTTGCTACCATTCTTAAAGCGACTTTTTAGCACCACCCTAGCACAAAATTATAATAATTCGTTCTAAAAATACAGTAATTTGAACTATGTTTATAATCTGGGGATCATATTCGTGCAAATTTAGACGGTTTGGTATTTTTGGGACTCGCGAGCCGGACGTTTATTTTTATCCTATTCTAATTGGCGTTATTTGCCTTTAAAAACATTATTTGTACACAAATGACATGTGTTAAACTGCTGCAAAGCCCCTCATTAGTAGGACAAGAACCACCTGCGTCTCGTGACACTGTGTCGGTAAATTAGGATCACTCCATGACAACGCGGATATACCGAGATCATCATAATACCGTTGAGGAGCAGCGATTAACAGGGGGAGAAATGAAACGGATTTGTCTGCCACTTCAGACACATTTGGTGGTGTCACGAGGTTGAGCTGTTGCTGCTCTTGGAGTTATATTACTTTATGCAGTAAATGTTTCCAAGTGAATTTAAATTGCATGTAAAAGCACTGGACTCGCATGCACATGTATTTTCTATAAATCTAATTTCAAATTTTTTAAAACAGTTTTAAATAGTTATTTTCTCGTTATAACAAATTGCCTAAGCAGAATATGAATATACAGGCTTGGACAAAAGTACGGAAAAATGCAAAGATATCTATTACGGCACCCGCCATAATAAAAAAATTCTTTACGCATGTTCCGATCTATCTATCATTCGAATACTAATCATTTGATTATGCCCATCGCTAATACAAACCAACTGTTTCAGAGCGATTTGTTTTTAATCAATAAATGCATTCTTGTAAAAAATGAACAGTAAAGGCACTAACAGTTAAATAAATATAACATTTGCTCAAATCGTGTCTAGTGAGTTAAAATCAGGAGATCTAGATAACCCTTCAATTAAATATTTGTCGTTATAGGTTACGACATTTATTGAAAAATGTGGAGGAGCCCCATCGTGCATAAACCGGAGATGAATCCTGTGATTCAGAGTCACGTCTTTCAATAGTGGGGGTAAAGTATTCCGATCTATTGAGGGATACCACAAAGGTATTGATTGTTTACAAGGACTTCTTGTTTAGCCGGAAATGATATAAAAATTTTCATTTAAAGTTGAATACCGTATATTTTAAGATATATGGATAGAACTGTTTTTTGCGAATTCAGGTTCGATGGTTTTACCTGGAATAACTCTATCGATATTGAACACTAATATTTCCTAATCGTTATATATAGTTGCTTTCGCACTTGCCATGCAGTACGTAGAAGAAACAAATACAATGTTGACAAATTTATTTGTAAAAATTGTTTCACTAAAAATGTATTCCTTTTCACATAAAGGTTTAAAGTGTTAAACCTTTAAAGAGAAATTTGCCTAGGACAGGCTGCAGGTAGCATTTAACATTGAAGATTATTTCTAACAGGTCCTCAAACTTTTTTTACAACTGTTAGGGTAGGTATTTATTTTAAAACCACTACAAATTTTAGAACTTCTGAATACTTACTAAGTTTCAGTAAATTCCAACCGACGCGACGTACTATTATTACTGGATAGTGGCAATACTGCCATTAGTTCTCTCATTAGAAAAGCATAGTCTTATCTTCTCCATACTGCATGGCAAGTGTGAAGCCAGCTCATAAAAACAAAAGAATATGAGAAGCATAAACAGTTTTCTAAAGTTGTCAAACTTGATTGGTGAATGTTGTGTTGTGTTGAGTAACAAGTCAAAAGTATTTAGAACTTTTACAAAATTAAAGTGTTCCTGCTGTTGAAGAGGAAGGGGCATTACCTAATAATATTTGGTTTCACCAGGACGGAGTACCTCCACTTTACGTTCTAAATGTGCGGAATTTTTAAACCAAATGTTTTTAAATAGGTGAATAGAGCGCAGACGTTTTACTGAATGGCCCGCTCGTTCTCCAGACCTGAATCCATTTGATTTCTTTCTTTGGGGATATTTTAAAACGAAGGTTTATATTGAGTTACCGAATAATTTGGAAGAATTGAAACTTGTTGGTGAAATAACAAGATTTTTTACAGGGCATCTTGTTAATGTAAGTGAATGAACTTGGTTATCGTCAAGAAGTAAACGAACATCTTCTTAAGTGAGTATTTGCGTTTTTTCATATATTTATTTATCGTGGGTTTTGTTTTGGTGTTATGTATTGGTAATAAAACAAACTACGAAGTATTATTGTTCAATATTTTGTTCGATATTTCTAGAATTATTATTAAAAATAAAGGCATCAAACCTTATATCACTGAACTCACGAAGAAGAGTTCTATCGATATATCTTAAAATCTGGCTAAACCGGAAGTCTTGTTTGTTGCCCTTCTTCATCTCCCTTTTCCTTGTTAATATTTCTTTTTGACATTTTTTTAGATACTTGAACTCTCTACCAGTTAACGTTGTCCACTTGGTTTTTTAAACGTTTTATTTTTTTCGCCAAAGATATCTGTTACATTTACGGTGTCTATTTATCTATCTGTACATCTCTCTCTCTCTATCTCCCGCTGTCTTTCCTTTCCCCTTTTTCTTTCTTGTATGATTTAGTTGTTTTAAAATTATATTTGCCTTATGTACTTTGTATATGTTTCTTTTCCTCCGATGGCTTTCTCGTCCTCTTAATGTTTTCCTTTTAGTTTAATAATTACTATGTAGCTAATATCTGAGAAGTCTTTTTTCGTTTTCCCTTTTCTTCTTTTTTCTACTTGCTTTGTGCATGTTTAGATTGATATCTGCCTCTTTCAATTTGTATTGTTTTCCTTTTTTATTTTTTAGGTATAGAAATGTATTAATTTCGATGTGTTTGTTTTATTTTCTATGTCTTAACGTTTTTTTATTTTCTTTATTTACTTTTTTATGTACTGCTTTCTTTTACTTAATTTTCATTTTTATTTACAGTATTTCTCCATTTTTACTGTCTTACCATTTATCTACTGATGTTCTCACTTTTTGCTCTGCTAGTCCCTCCTCGCGACCTATTTTAATAATTTGCTTTTCTCTACAAATAGTTATGTGTGTAGCAAGGGAAGAAAGCGAAATTTTTCTCCCATAAGTGCCCTTTATTTCAGGAGCCGAAGGCGAAGGAAAGACATTAAGATATTCCAGTTCACTTTCAGTGGCTCCGATCGTGATCAGTACATATTGTCCCAAACCATATACGGTAACACACTACTGTTGAGTACGTTTCTGACAAAGAGCTTTTGTACCTTAAACAAATTAACTATCAAACAGAACTTACGACTTGAAAGCGAAAAGCGACCTATCATTCGAAACAATTTAAAATTTCGTATTATCGTAGCAATTGATTATTATCTCAAATTTATAAGTTACACCCTCGAATTGAAATCATGTTCAACAAAAATTACCATCAAATATGAAAGAAACAGACGCTGTGGTTTACAGTTTATTAAAACTTTCAGTGACCATAAATAAATACATATAAATGCTATTTACTGACATTATATATTTTTTACAATAGCAGTCATTCTTATTTAATATTATGTTAACATCTAACAGTTTTGTATGGCCCAACTCGTTGTTTTCGTTGCTGTCGTAGTTTTCCTCCACCGTTAGTCCTCTCTGCTTCTGGTACAATCAGAAATGATCGTGCTAGTGGTACCCCTGAGTTGCAATGGGCTCGCAGCTTCATCGGTTTCACCGTCTCTCTCCTGATCGTTTTCTGCATGTTGGCATAGAAGATTTTTGGGTTACCATCTCGTAGAACAGCAACTCCCCTCTTGGCATCTAGCGTAGCCCGTAGTGGAAGTTCTTTCTCTTTTTTTAGTTGAAGACGGATCCTTTCTCTTAAGACGGGATCACCTCGACATACCTTCATCGTGTGCTTGTTTGCAAGGGCAGCGTTTAGCAAGGATTCGGATGTCAAGTATCTGTAACAAAAGATAAAATATATGAATTAGTTATGGTACATTCACAAGGGAAAATGAAAAGGTGAAACCACACTTACCTCAAAATCATGGCCAGTATTTCCACGGGCAGGATGGACAAGGCAGGAAAGGCAAAATCCAACAGTGGAAACATTCTGGATAACGTATGATAAAGACTGAATATGAGAGATAAAATTAGGGGTATTTATACTCCAAAATCTGTCATGGATAGTAATTACGGTCCAGTGAACCGTAAACCGTTGCGCTTGGTTACAATTTTGGAGGGAAATAATTGTGTATGATTTTAATGATGTTTGGATTGCATGTGTCATGAAAGATTTCCTATTAACATTTTCTCATATGTGGAAGTTAAGTGAGATATAAATATATGTATATATATATACAATGTGTCTAGCTAAGTTCGCGACAAATGGAAAACTTTTTTATTCTTGGGTTTATGAAAAAAAGTTATTCTTTATAAAAAGTCCTGCTTCATCCAAAACTTAAATTCAAATTGTCAGATTTTAATATTTGTTAGTCATATACGAGATATGACAAAAAATATGAAATTAGTATAAGAGTAAAGTACCTTTATTTTCAATAATACTTAAATATGTTATAAGGAATAGTCGTTCAGAATTGGAAATTATATTCAAAAACGTAATCACATTCACTTACATTTAGTTTTTTTAATTCTTACACTTTTCTCAACTACAAAGTAAACAGTTTGATGTACACATTTTTAATCTTAATCTAGAATACTCTGATAAACAATGTTTGACTAAATCTGTCAATATCATCGTTTACGCTTGTCAAAATAAAATAAGTAGAAATGCCTGTAATATTAAGTAAAGACGATAAAATTGAAATCGTCTTAATAGTGGGCGATAATTACAAAACTTTCAGGGAAGCAGCAACTATTTTTAATCAGCGGCATCCTGACAAGAATATTCACCACGATACGGTAAGACAACTTTTAAAAAAATTTAAGACTTTCGGAAATGTCGAAAATAGATTTAACAACAAACGCCAAAAACATGTTGCTGATAACGAAATGGAACTAGAAGTGATGCTATCAGCAATAGAACAACCGAGGTGTTCGTTGCGGAAAAGAGCATTGTTGATGTCAAACACTATAAGCAAAGATTCGGTAGCTAAAATTCTAAAAACAAACAAATTTCACCCCTACAAGCCTAAATTTGTACACACTCTAAGACCAGGTGATAATGACAGACGATTGGAGTTTTGTGCCGACATTCAGGCAATATTAGAAGATAATCCTTTTGTGTCGAGACAAATTTTATTTTCCGATGAAGCAACATTTACATCGAACGGAACTGTATCGAGTCAAAACTGCCGTTGGTGGTCAGATGCCAACCCAAATTTTACAATAAAAACTCGAAGTCAATATGCGTTCAAGACAAATATATGGTGCGGAATCTACAAAAGTTATGTAATTGGACCTTTCTTCTTTCACCAATCTTTGAATGCCGACCGGTATCTAAATTTTTTGCAAAGTGAAATTAGTAATTTTATCGACAATCTTCCACTGCTGGAACGCCAACATATTTGGTTCCAACAGGATGGTGCACCTTGTCATAGCAGGTTGGACGTAAGGCAATATGTTGAAGATTGTTTTAACGAAAGGGTTATACACCGCTTTTCCGATATACGTTGGCCACCTCGATCTCCAGATCTGACCCCACTTGATTTTTTCTTGTGCGGTTTTTTAAAAGAAAATGTTTATATTCAAGCGCCGTTTACGGATGTAGGCCATCTAGAACGTGTTATTAGAGATGAAATCCGTAAAATAACTCCACAAACAATTAGAAGGGTTTTAAGGCATTTTTGTGATAGAACCGTTACATGTATGGAACGAGAAGGCGGATATGTTGAAGCATTTGTGTAACATTTTCAATACTTTCTTTTGTGTAAATGCTGTATTTAAGTATTATTGAAAATAAAGGTACTTTACTCTTATACTAATTTCATATTTTTTGTCATATGTCGTATATGACTAACAAATATTAAAATCTGACAATTTGAATTTAAGTTTTGGATGAAGCAGGACTTTTTATAAAGAATAACTTTTTTTCATAAACCCAAGAATAAAAAAGTTTTCCATTTGTCGCGAACTTAGCTAGACACATTGTATATATGTATCGCGTACAAATCGGCATCCTGCAATATAAAAGTTGCGGTAAAACAGGCGTCCGGGGTAAGTTGACATCCGATATACGGATGCCAACTTGTATTTTACTAAATAATTTTTATAAGTCGAACTTTCATCGTCAGATAGTGATAAATAGCAAAAATCGTCGGATGCCAATTTTAACGTAAAATGTATAACAGTATACATAAAAGTGCGCCGCAAATCCGCAAGGTAGCGCTAATGTCGAATATGTGTATACAGTGGCTGACGACGGTGAATATAACAAGCGGAGAAGGTGGCGTCCCTATTTTTGGCAACGTGGTGCAATATGATATTATTCACAATCATCGCTTATTTACTTTTCTATGCATCAGTGAGCGTCGATACGTCTATTTATAGAACCAATGTTATGTTAAGTTATTGAGATAAGTATGGTAATCTCGAATTTCCACAATTCAAATGGTTAATACAGTTAGTCTGGGCTTTTGCGAGACCAAACGGATGAATTAATTTTTTTACGGCAAAATTTTACTAAGAAAAGTTACTCCAAATAATGATCTTACGGCACAAAAAAATTAAAAAAATATCCTTTTGGGAAGATTTTTGACTCGGAATCATGCCTAAAAGTGTAAATTCCGATTGCACGTCGTTTTCAGGACACGTATGTACAACATTGTCAGTGCTTTGCTAATTTTTGATTCGAAACAAAAAAAAACTTCCAGGAACATATTGTACAGGGTGTATCAGAAATAAGTACAAATATTTAAACCAGTAATAGATTGGCTCAAGTAGAATTCAATGGTAATATTCATTTTCCAAAAAACATAAGTTTATTTTTTTGAATTAAAAAATTCAATAGTATTCTGTTTGAGAACTGCTGATGATACATAGAAAATACATTTAAGCTGTAGAAGGTTATTTCCTAATTGTAAAGTACGTAACATGTAAAAACATGTCTGGCTTTTGATAACTGAATAGAAATTACTGACCCATCTAATAGTATTGGTTTGTGGCAGGTGGTAAGAAATTTTTTGCACTTCTATCTGACTCTCCTTTGCATAACATATCTTTGAACTCAAATTCTTATTGTCCTGCGGCACTCAAACAATTTTGGGTAAATTTTTCAATTTCAATTTTTCTCATATCTTAAGAGTCCCATTGCCAAAGAAATGTTTTTTTCTAATTTGTATATATTGTGATCTATCATCGGATTTAATATTTGTACGTATTTCTGATACACCCTGTATATCCACTTTATTTAAAACTAATATACATACACTGCTCAACAAAATTAGAGGAACACTTTTTTGAGCGCCTAGAAGTTTTCCAGCCAATGATAGAAGCAGGATTTTTTCTTGTTGTATAATTCTCTAGACCTTTATTGACAAAGTGCAAAAAGAATTACGGTGATTCGTTTGCTCGTTTTCATCGTAGACGCCAAAATGTAAAGAAAGTCTCAAAACAAAGTGGTATTTGACCACAAAGCAAATATCTGAAACTCATCAAATTAGTCAGTGGACACAGTAAACCCGTCAGTTTTGACATTTTCAGTGCTTCTGAGTACAAAATGCGTTATGTAAGTGAAATTGAAGCCGCGAGGGCTGTTACTTTACTTGAAGATGGTCTATCTATGCGATATGTAACAAACCAGCTCCAATCGACTCCATCTGTTATCTGCAGAGCTTGGCATAGGTACCAAGAAACGCATAGATATTCCAGGAGAATTGGACAAGGCCGTGAACGAAAAACTACCCCTCGGGACGACCGGTATATTGTTAATTCTTGTCTTCGCCGATGAACTTCTACTGCTCGTGAGCTACAAAATCTACTCCGAAATGCCACCGGTGTGGCAATTTCCGATCAGATGGTTAGAAGACGACTCAAAGAAGTCAATATGACTTCTCGCAGGCCTGTGCGAGCTCCTCGCTTGAGCAGGAATCACAAAGTTAGCCGTCTAAAGCTAAACTTTGCCTGCGAACATGTGCAATGGCAACTTCGACACTGGAGGTCTATGCTTTTTAGAGACGAGTCGCGGTTTTGTCTAACTCGTTGCGATGGTCGTATACGAGTGTATAGACGTCCTGGAAAGCGATACAATGCCGCGTTTATACAGGAAGTGGACCGATTCGGAGCTGGATCGGTCTTGGTGTGGGGTGGCATTAGTATAGACGGTCGCACAGATTTGGTTGTCGTTCCCCAACGTCTCAATGCACAAATTTATGTTGAGACGATTCTTCAAGAGCATGTTGTGCCATTTGCGAACAATTTCGCCGATGGCTTCATCCTACAACAGGATAATTCTAGAGTTCATACCGCTAATTTAATAAAAAACTTCCTCCAGGAACAAGAAATCTATGTGATGGGGTGGCCAGCCACGAGTCCAGACTTAAATGCCATCGAATACGTATGGGTTTTACTCCACAGGCGCATTAGGAAGCGTCCTGCTGCACCTCAGACTCTTCGGGGGTTGGCCGAGGCCCTTGTGGAAGGATGGCGAAATCTACCACAAAACAAATTAAGACGTCTTATTCGCAGCATGTCTCGACGTTGCCAGGCTGTTATTGCAGCTAATGGAGGGCAAATGCGCTACTAAAGCTTGGTATTCGGGCGTTAACAGAATTTCCATTACATTTTAAGTGATAAAACACATTTCGGTTTTGGTACTCTTCTCAATAGTTTGGTGTTATTCACGAAAACCGTTAGTTAGAGCATATTTGTTGTTTGTACCTTGTTAAGTAGTGTTAAAAGAACAATATAGGTACTAAAGTTGATACTTGCGTTTCTTTAATTTGAAAATGATGCACGGCTAAAGAAATGTTCCCCTAATTTTGTTGAGCAGTGTATAATTTTATGTCTATGCTGTTAATTAAGTACAAGCAACCCAGTAGTCCAGGTACAGGGTTGCAAATAATTATTCTGTCGTATTATGAAACGCTCTTAAAAATGTGAAAATATGTATTTTTTTAATTCTAAAAATTACCGATAAATTTATATTAAACAACATGATTCTAAATATTTTAACCCTTAAAAATTATTTGTTTAAATATACAATAAACATCTCTACTTGATAAACAAATACCAGCTCTAAAATTATTATTTATAAAATGGTACCATATTTTAAATATACAGGAATATTCTATACAGAGTGTATACTAAATGTCACTAAATGAAAGTTAATAACTATAATTGCTTAAAACGACAAAATTGACAAGCAACTTTGCAATATTTTCAAATTTAAGTTCTGTCCCTTCTGAAAAAATAACTGTCGATAAACTGCGCTATACATTACCAAATGTTATTGGGATATATTAAAACAATCTGCATGTGTTCGTTAGTAGTATCGCCCATCAGGATTATTATTTATTATTTAGTAAAGCATTATTTTTTTGGAAACAGTTGTATTAATTTTAAGTGGATTTTGATTCAATTGGAGATTTTATATATAAAATATTATATGGCAATTAAGTACTATTTTCCAGAGGTGAAGGTATTTTTTGCTTTATTTAAGCCCAAAGAACAATCACTCGTATAACATGTTATGAAGTGAAATTTGAAAACAAGAATTTGAATCTTGTATAGTTTTTTATAAATGTTTAACATGAACTGAAAGCTAGTTTTAAATAATTAAATGTATCATGTACCTAAAAGGCACCTTGTAGTAAATACATAGATAGCTGAAATGCTTCCAGATGTCGAAATGATAAAGGTGTTTGAAAACCATGTTGCGTTAAAAACAAAAGTTTTTTGGTAAAAAAGTGCTGATAAGAATTGGAACACCTGCGGGTTATTCAACCATTTCTTGCAGTTTGCTGATATTCTTGGAAATGTTCATTGGCTCGCCTTATGTCATGATACCCACCAATTGGTTATTTAAACTTCGTACTTCCAAAAGTGAGGGCAATACAGTCAGTTTTATTAAAGTTATCGAAGGTGAAAGACGTGTGTGTGTGTTGGAAGTGTTCCGTGTTTATTTTTTTTATTATTCCCTTTGGGAATACCTACTGGAGTCTCCTTACAGGTAAAATATAACTTTTCTTATCAATTATTTAATTACTAACGTCTTACTTATAGAAAATTTAAATGCGCAAATAATTCGTGAATTTCAAATGTCTGTCATGGCTAAAAAGATCCACCCAAGCATGTTTATATTTAATGCGTGCGCTTAATGCGTATTGTTTATATTTGCAAAGTTTACACACTTATATTTTTTCTATAAGTACAACCGTTAGAATTAATACTTACGGTACTAGTGTGTAAAGGAATAACATACAAAAAGTGATTCACAAAACAACTTGAAATTTTTAAAATGTAACCGCTATGTAACCCCTGCTTGTAAAAATAAAAGGTACCGGTTTCAAAATTGTTCCCATATTTCGAATTATAATTCAATTCATTGACATACATGGTGTTGCAGAAGCGGCATGACGCTTGAAGCTGCAAATAAGATTACAGTAATTAGATTTTATGATCATTTAGAGTCGAATTCATAGTTGTTGCTCAAGTTCGGTTCAAACTCGAGCGCACTTATAATGTCTTTCATTTTTATGTCATTATTTTTATAATTACTTGTACCAGCTTGTCAAAATTAAGCGATAAATAATTTAATAATGAGAGGACGTTGTTAGAGTTACGAGGTAATTAATTTTGGGCATAAAACGACAGTTAAAACCTGGTACAGAGTGATTTCATACATCAAAATTGAGTATACGCGAAAATCATTTATAAATGTGGTATACCCGAATGTAACGGATAAATTCTATAAAATCGTTGGGAAAAGTGTTTCAAAAAAATGCTCGGACACGTCGATTTCAATTTTTGCATTATCCAATTGTTAATAATTGAATGTCAAACAAAATTTATTGACAATACTTAGTGGAGTGTGTGTTAATTCTCTAACAATTAAAGAAATAAGATACCAAAAATAAGACTTACTGAGGCGAAAGAAGGCGAAAGAACCAAAGTTTTAACGAAAATATTTTTTTTAAAATTTGATGTATTTCTTAATTTCTCAAAACCCATCGCAATGTTTACAGGACGTACTGAGAACGATAAACTTCAATTGTTTTTACCATTCATTGCTAGAGCCGTATCAACAATATCAATATCTCCGTTATTTACCAACCGATTTTGAAAAACTTTTTTTATTGTATTCAACATAAAGAAAGCTATCAGAAGGGGTACTTTGCTATTTGAATTTTTAAAGTTGAAGTTGCTGGCGCTTAGGGGTTGAGGGGTGGGGGTTGATAATTACATCTCTAAATGATAATTTAAAAATAAAAATCGACGTGTCCGAGTATTTTTTGAAATATTTATGCCCCCTTCAGGTTTGTTTTTTCTTATCTTTTTTATAAAAACATATTATTTTTGTAAATCCAACTGTGTTATTCTCTAAATAGAGTCCGTATAAGAGACATGCATTTTGCGTTCCATAGAAATACTAAAATTAATTAAAAATTTTCATTTAAATATTATATTTATCGTTAAATTAGATTATACTTTTCAAAATTAATTTTAAACGATAGGTACTTTTAAAACTCAAGTATGGTAAATCTGGAAATCTAGTGTGTCTTAATGTACTTGTGAACAAAACAGAAAAAGCTACTGCACCACACCCTGAAATATATGAGCGTTGATTATAAGATATCAGTTTGAATAGAGTTGTAACTACTAAGCACCTACATAGTTATTTTATCAGTTTTTACATTTTCATTCCTGTAGATGAAGTTTAACAATAATGGTAATATGTTTTATACATACAAGTAGGATTATTAAGAACAGTTTGATTCCCAGGAAGAAGGGCCGTGCTATCGATTTGGCCAGCGAAGGGACTAGGTGGGACTATGTAGGACTACGTGGAAGCGAGGAATAGGACAACGCAGATAAATAAGGTAGGTCCCACGACGTTGGAAGGCGTTCCAAGGGCCCAAGACACCTCTATGTGAGTTTTTTTAAATTTTTTCAGCAGTACAGCCAGTAGTTAAAACTCAAGACAGACAATTTACAAAATAAAAGCTGTTACACTCGAGAATATACTTACCTAGCAACACGATCAACAAACTCCTTTTTCTGTACAGTTTCGGTATTAACTTGCAGAGCCTTCTAGAGCTGTAACAGAACGAAGTGATAGTGAACGTATTGTATGCTGCTTCCTAATGAATATTCTCATTATTCTACCCCTTACCCTTGCGCATACGTTTCTAGATAATTTACGAATGCTATCTAGAACCTTAGTATTTTAGAAACGTTCATCAAAATTTTCACAGACTCAGAATTCTGATTCACCACCCTAAGTAGCAAAGTTTATTTTGTAAATTGCAATGCTTTTTACGCTCGTAATATCATGCTCCGGGAGTGTTTGTGTTCTAGTGACGGCAGTAGCGAAATATCTAATATTTCAGGAGCGGCTTGTACAATCACCGAAGAATTAATTTAGGAGCTGTTATTTTGCGAAATAACTTTAGGTACTTATTTGATTATCCACTTCTATTAATCAGGTTTTTGAACAATATATAGTATCGCTTTTGCGTTTTACTTTTCGGGTTTTCGCGATAACTAGAAAAATTGCATGTATTACGAGTTTGAAAAGGCATAATCGCAGTTCGTGCATTAATTAATTACTTATTTTTCTGATATTTATTGTTATTTAAATTACTATAATGTTGAACTAGTTTTATCGGTATACGCATTTAAAACAATAAACTGCAAATGAGTTTTAACTGAATAATTCCAAAAGATATTTTTGTATTTTCATAATTTGTGCTGTTGGTGTGCAACAAAAAATTATTTAATTGAATATTCAAAAATACCGAATAAAACGAGAATTCAGAAATACTGTTTCGGAGTTCGTCGTTTAGTTCTGTATTTTACCTATGCTGGCATTAGCAAGCTGGCTGTTCTGCTGTCCACTATCAGGACCATTTTAATAAATTTAACTTGGAGGAAAATGAACTTTTTTTAATTTCAATATTAGGCGGGCTGTTTAAAAGGTTTACGACGTATAATGTCCAGTTCAGTAATATGTGGGTGGATATTCTTAAATTCGTAACAGCACCTGAGGTACATCGCGTAGAAATAGAAATGCCTGCTCGTCCTAAACTAGGGTCACCTTCCCTAGGTAGGTCCGGTCGCCGAGCTTGACTGCTCTGGTAGTTGTACCATAAGGAGGCTTGCAGAACTCGATTGACGACAGAGGCAGTTTTCGTAACTGTCGCTGTCGTCGGTCGTAGTACTGTAGCAAGCAGCGTCCTTAAAGCGAGCCTGTGAAGTGCTTCAATAAAGCAAATGGCCTGAGAACCATGCAATCTTGTTTCGACCCATTGTTATGGTGGCAAGATTGATTAGGGGAGTAGGGTGTCCGTGGGATGGCTTGATGGGATCTGCCAGGACTTGCCAAAGGTGTTGCTTTCTCATCGATGGTGAAGGTACTTGTTACAGTTTCGGAATGATTTAAGATTAAATTTTGATTACGGAGATAGGAGGGATGTATTTGTATGTGTTGTCATGCACATGGTTTTTTAAAAAGAATTCTATTTCCTTTTCCTTTGCTACACCTTTATACAAAATAAAGGATAAATGTAACGTTTTTCACACTTATGTACTAAGTTTAAAATGGTCCATTATATATTTTCATTTTATATAATTATTGTTGTTGAATTCGATATGCTGCAAAAAAAGCCTGAATTTTGAAGGGCACGATGTTTGCAATCGGAGTTTATGCTTCTTTGTAGGTTTTCATAACGTTTAGTTACGTAAGACAGCCCCCCTCACTATTTACTAATTGTATATTTGATATGAAAACCTTGAAAGAATGTGCATTTCCGATTATCGAGTTTGACTTGTACATATTTCGAGAATTAATTCTTTATTTTGTCCCATATTATAATATGGGATATGTTATTCCAATCCATTTTATTAACACACCTGCTAGCAAACAATACACTTGCATCAATTAATTATACGATGCCGATAATATACCTAACAAGCCTTCAAACTGAATTAATTCTTGAAATCCTGTACAATGTGTTGTTTACTAACTCATGTATTTGGCGCTGTGTTTCCGCTGGCGAAACATCAGTGCATCTTTCTGAATATTTGCTGTTGCTGTAGAGGAAACACTTCGTTGGAACAACATTACATCTTGAAGTAAGGAACAGTATTATTCTTGTAGCAGAAAAATGCATTCGTTACTTCTGATTAATGGAGTTACACCGTACCATTCGTATCCATTAAATATGCCACAGGATCTATACAATGTTTGAAATTGTGTTTCCTCTACGGTGGCAGGAGGGGGTTTGATGATACTTTACAGTTATATGTATTTTTTATATGAGAAAAATATTCTTTAAGAATTGAAAGGGTATTTAAGTATCGGCGAGATTTTCGATTTTCGTGGTTTTCGTATACATCTTTGAATGATTACATGATAATGTAAACAACCGCCGCGATATTTTTGAAATTGTAGCTAGCACATTTTGATAGCTGATCTAGTTTCGCGACAGAGTTTAGTTGCGTACTTAGTGTTTCTCTTTTGAAATTGAAATTTCAAATACTTGTTTTTGGTAAGTATTATTCCAATACTATGCGTTAGGTACAACGTATTAGCACGCATATAATTTCCTTCCATTTTTCAGATTAATGTTTTAAGAT
>JABXWE010104032.1:0-22880 GCA_014611495.1 Limonius californicus | reverse complement strand
GGTAAGTCTGTTCGTTACGAGGCAAGGTTTTAGGATAGCACTTGAACAACCGTTTTGAGGAAAATAACTCTACTGTTGAATAAAGATGATATGAACAGTTTCCAGTATGGGAAAGTCCAGGGAGGCAGTCGCGTCCACTTATTATTTCTTCTTTTTATTGTAATTTCCACAAATCTAAAGATATTTCTTTGAAATTTGGTACACATACTTACCATTATGCAATACAGTGACAGAATTATTTTCATTAACCAGACTTGACCGTAAGAGGCACGTAACCTACCACTGAAATTTTATTTTAGCTCTAACTTTGTTATTAGTAGAAAGTTTTAAAATTTTATTTTATTTTCTGAAAGAGACTTAAAAAATACAAAAATAAGGTACTCTTAGTTCATACGCGTAAAAGCAACCGTTTGCCTTAAAATGCTTGTCCCAAGTTTTGGGTTGTCGTTATGACGTGCAATTATCAGGTAGCCATGATCGCAAAAACAATGGGTAGTGCTTGTGACCTACAGTAAAGAACAATGTTAAGTCAATTAAATACTTTGGTGTTATAGAAATAGTATTTTTAATTTCTGTTTCGTCGACATAACGAATGTCCAGAAATTTTCGTAAACGCAAAACAGAAATTAAAATTACTATTTCTATAACACCAAAGTATTTAATTGACTTAGCATTGTTCTTTACTGTAGGTCACAAGCACTACCCATTGTTTTTGCGATCGTGGCTACCTGATAATTGCACGTCGTAACGACAACCCAAAACTTGAGACAAGCATTTTAAAGCAAACGGTTGCTTTTACGCGTATGAACTAAGAGTACCTTATTTTTGTATTTTTTAATTCTCTTTCAGATAATAAAAAAAATTTTAAAACGTTCTACTAATAACAAAGTTAGAGCTAAAATAAAATTTCAGTGGTAGGTTAAGTGTCTCTTACGGTCAAGTCTGGTTAATGAAAATAATTCTGTCACTGTATTGCATAATGGTAAGTATGTGTACCAAATTTCAAAGAAATATCTTTATATTTGTGGAAATTACAATAAAAAGAATAAATAAAAAATTGAACATTAAGGCCCTATAACTTCTTAAGGAAGGACTTTCTGCCTAAGGTATATTAGGTTTAATCGGTTTATTTTTACCTAAAGAATCTATGACTGAACGCTGGCCCATTCTTTCTGAGACACCCTGTATACAAGTTTTCTAAAATTTTGGTTGTATTTCCTGTTAACTCAAAATGAAGAATTCTAGAAAACCTTCATAGAGCATTCAACTTGGCTAGTATTTTATAAGAATTAAGTCAGTGTAATATTAACGAAAATGGAATTGGTTCTCATTTTTTGCGGGTCCACCTTTTTTTAACACAATCCATACTGTTATTCAATTCAAAAATTAATACTTCATTAAGTAAATAACCTAACATTACTTAAAACACAATCGTGTACAAAATCTCGTCAACACAAAATATTAACAAAATTAAACAGTTGACTAATGTAAAAATTAACTCCCTAAAATATGCAACCAACGTTGCAAGCAAGGCGCGTGGGTAACAAATGAATATAAGAAATCTAGATAAATACTAGATGTGTTGCCTAGTTGATTTCGCATTACCACACATCTTCAACAGAAAATAAACAGATACCAAAACACTCGAAATCCCACTTACTAATTTGATTATTGTTTACTTGTATTCAATAGCTGGACGATTGGTTTCATAATTTCAAGTTCGCTTGTGGCAGATCCTAAATGCTTTTATTACTTTGTAAAAACTTAACTAAACTAAGTTTTGATCAAACTCGAGAAAGCAGCAAATGGAGATTAAACTTTCTGGTTAAAATACTTGTAGACCGCGAATTTCAAAAATATTTTCGGTTTTCCTAAATTTTAGAAACTTCAATTTGTCTTCAATAGTTGTAAGGTTGGTTGCATATTTTCAGATGCGCTATCTGACAGATCCTAGATAGTTGCCTTTATTATTAAAAACTAAACAAACTTTGGAAAACCCCTTACCACCACAATATTTAGAACGCCTAAATACGGATTTCGGCAAGTAAGCTGCCATCTTCAGTAGGTACTTGAACTAACTAAAATAACTTGGCTGAGGAATATCTCTGGAGATAAATCCTTCACCAAGCCGACAATTGAACTGCAATGCCAAAAATCTAAGAAACAAAAGTTTAATTACTAAATCCCCGTTAGGGTTGGTTATGCCTAACCGGGTAAAAAATTATTTTCAACAAATGAATTAAACCTGTGTTAAGAATTAGGCCATTATCTAAATTTAAGGGAACCCCCCTATTTTTAAAAATATGAATGCTCTTATAGAAATTTAATCCTTCTGTTAAAGATACTTCCTCTAACAATTTTAGATTTTCTAGTTTTACACCGTGTCCTGTCTCGTAAATATATTGGGCAACACTTGTTTTATCAAACCTATGATGCGTGAAACCAGCTACATGTTCTTTAAACCTAATCTCAATATTAGGTTTACTTTATCCAATATATTTTCCATTGCAGTGAGAACAGTCAATTTCGTAAATCCATGATTTTTCCAAAATTTCTCCTTGTCTTTAGGGTTTTCCAACAAATTCCGAATGTTGTTATTTGAACAAAATACGATTTTGGAATTGATTTGTTTGCATATTTTATCAAGACTTTGGTTAAGGGATGGAACGAAATTTGAATGACATTTTTGGAGATTTTTTGAAAGTGGGAACTTTG
The DNA here is from genome assembly GCA_014611495.1 of Limonius californicus. Lineage (NCBI taxonomy): Eukaryota > Metazoa > Arthropoda > Insecta > Coleoptera > Elateridae > Limonius > Limonius californicus. Next base: position 20,165 of record JABXWE010104032.1, on the reverse strand, counting down.
TAAAGTTGTTTTAACATCCTTTATTTTTCTAGTTGGAATTCTTAAGGTAAATGTATCACAATAACTAGTCAAAATTAAACTCAGTTTTCAAGAATTTCTACATTAGGAATTCCTATAGAAATATATCGTAGGGGAAGTGTGCCCCTGATGGCACCCCTAAGCAGTTTTCCTCATAAATAACACAAAAACCAACGTTTTAATGCCGCAGTCGCAGAAACAAATGGTCCCATAGTTACACTGTGTTATTCTACTAGAAATAAGTGCAAAATCATAATATTAAATAATATACGATTTTTTTATAATTTTGGTCAAGTGTGCCATCATAGCATAGTGTGTGCTTATGATGGAATATAGTCTGAATTAAAGGAAAAAATAATTTAAATGAATTTACAACTCAGATTTTATTGGTTTTATAAAACATTTAATGGCAGGGTTCACAAATAAAGGTTTTGCACCTTGGGGCTACCCCAGCACATTCTGTGTGACACCAGTCGTGGCATTTTTGGGCAACGTAACCAGTATTCTCTTGGACGAGACATAGAATACAGCTCATTGCAGTAAAGGCACGCAGCATCACTGCCACCGTCGCTTTATATGTCTTTCCAAGTATCCTCTTCATCATCTTCCAAAATCGTTAATGTCCGCTTTGCTTCTCGAGCCAGTTTTTCTCTTTCCTTTCCAGCTTTTTCTTCTGCCTCCATCTTTTTCACTTCAATATCTGGTGTTGCATTAAGGACTCCCACCTTTCCTCTTTTTCGGCCTCTCTTAGATACAGCTCGTGCTTCAGCAGTTGGGAATGGTGACAACGTCTGAATGACGTCTACGAAATTGATGATGAGGCTTCTTCTGGAATTGTAATGTTCTTCTCCGTAATATTGTTGTTAACTTCTGTATTAGCCACTATGTCTTCAGCTATATCTTTCGCTTCACCTGCATGAGTGCTTGGATTGGGATCAATAACTACTCGCTCTGTTGCCAATGAGGGAGCAAACATCCAGTCTTCAAATATGTTTGGGTTTAGAGGACAAATTCCGGTTTTAGAAAAAGCATTTATTGCAATAGATGGAGTAACCGCTTTCAAGTATGCTTTTCCAAATATTCCTGCCACTTGAAAGTGTGTGACTGGTCTGCTAAGATTCTGTGTAAGCCATAACTGAACTTCCTGATCGTAATATACTTGCATAGGACCAAAAATCCTATGTCCAAGGGCTGTACTTTGTGCGTGCAGTGGGCAGGAAAACAGAATAATACAATTCCGTTGTTTTCGGCAAATTCTAAAACCTCAAAAGACTTGTGGCTGCTGTGGCCATCCAACATGAGCAACACTTTGTTGTTTTTTCTTTTTCGCACGAAATGTTTCAACCACTTTAAAAAGATTTCACACGACATCCATCCATTATCTTGGCAAAGGCGACACTAGCAGGTGGTGAATTGTCCATTCTTGAATCTTTTACGAAGGAAAATGAATGCAGGTGGCACAAACGCACCAACTGCATTCATGCTGCATGCAATAGTTAAATGATGGCCTCTTTCTGCACTACTTATAACACCCAGTTGTTTATGACCTTTTATTGCAATTATTTTTGACGGCCTGGACTGCACAGTGGTTATTCCCTACTCGTCGAGATTATTTATGTTCTCTGCTGAGAATGCGCCTCCTTCCATTACTTTGGCTAAGCATTCGAAATAGTTGGCAATTTTCGGTTTATTGAAAACCTATGCCCTGGCAATGGACGTATTTTCGGGAGTCCTGATATGTTCGGGTTTCTCTTTAAAAATCCTCTGACCCACTTCCAACCTGCCATGCCAGATTTTCTACAAAATTTGTGTGGAATATTCATTGTCTCTGCAATTTGGAAAGCTAGACGTCTCACGTCCTTTATAGTTAGACCGAAGAAACGTGTCTCTAGTTGCATTATATGAGCAACTAAAACTGCTTCTAGTTGATTTGTAAATGTTGGTTTATATCCACCTAGATATCCCTTCTCACTTCCTTTTTCATTTTTAAATCGTCGGCGTAAGGTTGTTGATGGCACATCAAATGTTTTGGCAGCAAGCTTCCAACCCATGCGCTTTTCTTGTGGCTTTTAACGCATTCTTCATACTTTCCTCCGTCCACGTCTGTCGCGTTTTCTTATTATCCATTCTGTACCTAATAATAATAAGAAAACACAAGCAAGTGAGATCCACAATGGATTTGTTCCAAGCAATCACTTTGGGTGCTATCATTGGACCAAAACCATAGAAGAAGAAAAATTAAGTACAACTCTGGTATCTAACCTAACCTCAACAATTTAAATACAGAAGCATGAGTATAATGCATGCCTTAAAGTGAGGTATAAATACTACCACTTCAAATTTACAATTTAGTTCACAATATAATTATCAATAAAACGCTATTCATGTATCAGGACGTACCAAAATTTATAAAAATGTATAACAAAATTACCTGTAAAAATTTACATATAAAGATGCTAAATCAATTGCACTAATCTGCCAAAGTAACACTAATATTCATAAACAAAACGTAAATGTGCACGCCCAATTCCACAGCTTGGTAAAACATTTATTAATGGCACTTACCGACCTTCATTAGTTACTATTATTCCATAGAAATGATAACATAGATCTTCAAGGTATGCCATCATAGGCAAGGTGTCATCAGGGGCACACTTCCCCTAGACAATTGGATTAGGCATTTTTTTGGTTGCAATACGAATATTTCCTGCACTATTTGTTGTTTTGTGGGCTGAGCTTACAGCCATACATAATATCAAAAATTCAAATTCTGATTGAATAAAAATGTTAAGAGCCTAGCTTCGATTCTTTTATCATAAAACCCAAGTTATTATTACCACTTCTAATATATGCACCCTCTTTTGCTTTCATTCAAGGTATTTTATATTAAGATACAATTTTTTATTTTTCATGTCTGTGGCTTTCTGATGAATAAATTGGATTTAGTTAGGGGTATGCTACTCAGACCAGTAACTTTCCTAGCCTTGCTACTTTGAGCATTATTTCATATATGTAGACTTACACAAGCGCCTAGTTGAGCTGATTCAAACCTTAACTGTAATGTCTGTTGCCTGCTTATGCATGTTTGAAACGAGATCGTAAGGCTCGCACCGCCCGAAATATAATATAAAGCAAGGACGAGACGGAAACACGGTGGAGGTGGTTGACCGCAAAATATTGCCACTGTTAAAATTCGGGAAAAATACGAAAAAGCCTCCCTTGTATAAAATTCAAAGCAAGTATGATTTCGTAGGGAGAAAACTACTCCAAATAATTGGAATATTCATGTAATGTAGCTAAAAATTTAATGAAGTTTTCCTAAACGTAGCTTTAACAAGAAAACGAATTGGAGCATCTGAAAACACAAAGAATACGACTTATTTCATTCAGGTTTCTAATACAGCAGTAAATTTTAAATTAAGAAAAATAAGCCAAATTTCCTATGATATTTTCACGCTTGAATCTTGTATACGTCGAACTTTCAAAGAGAGTGAATTATCAAGGACCCGAATAATCAGAAACACTTTGAAACGTTAATATTAATTTGATGCTTACCCATATTCATTACTTATTTAAAATTTAAGTGCGGCATTTACTCAACCATACGGGTCAAGATTATTTTGCTTTTCGTGCATTTTCAGGGCCTAAAGCCCCTTTTCTCCTCCTATCCTGAATTTAGTCCTAATTTCCCAATTTTCAAATATAGCCATTTCAAATGTAAATTTAATATAATTAACGTTACGTACAAAAACAACCGAAAGGGCTATTAAAGTGACTCAAAATAATATAAAATTAGCGTTCATCTACTGTCACCGTATCTACGTTAATATGCGACCTTCCTATATATTGGTGTTTAAATAATATTTCCAAGATTGTATTAAAGGGGAACAAATTGTGAAAAAAAAACGAATGATTAACAACTGCAAAAATTCTGTAAAATCAATATACTTTTACTATACATTTCAACTTCTTTGAATCGAATGTTTTCACAGTACTAACAACTACCATCCTTTACAAACATAATGTCAAAATTTATATAAGTTTCATAAAACGAGAACAATACCAACACTCTGTACCCAATTTATTTTGTCGTGCCCTAAGCTCATTGCCTTTTATATTGGCCGCCGTTCGCTTTCCAGCGTTCTAGATAGACGGGCTAAACCGCAATGAAATATAATACTTTCTCCATGTAAAAGCTTACAATTAATTTTGAATTTTACGAACGCCTTATTTACATAACTAAAAAAAGTCTTATACGATACTCTCTGTAAATTTTGTGAATTTGTTATCCCATGTAAAAAATAAATTATCTCACTATTGTAGCGAATAATGAACTCCTACAGTTGTTAAGCATTTTATAAAATTACTGTCATAAGAGAATTTTGCTTTTCCTGCTCTAGTTTTTAACTGCTTCAATGAAATGATGTCAGGATGCCAAGTGGCAATTGAGGTAGAGAAAAAATCGCGGAAATAAATAGTTTAACATTACTTAACTATTGTTCCAAGCCAAACATATTCTCTAGTACGTTGTACGTACATATTAAATCGAATTAATGCTTTAGCAAAGTACCTTTGTCTTAAGCAGGATGTGCGTTATTCTGCACTCATTTTATAAGATGTGGTTTAACAAGAGGTGTCTTGACTTAGAGATGTGTCTATTGTGAACTTTTTTGTTGAACAAATCCAGCAAATCATTCCATGATATTTGAAAAATATATACTGTTATAATGTCAACATTCTTCTAATGATCCGACTCTCAATACGTTGTAAATAGCAGGTAAAAAGAACTGGAAATAAAACCAACAGTTCGATATTATTTCTTTCATTGAAAGAAAAATAAATAAAAACAAGAAACAAACACTATTCGTTAACTCAAAATTATTGTCAAAACTTTTATTTTCTCATAGTTCAAACAGTCTCTAAGATATAATAATTAGAACACCCGTTACCATATGAAATTACCATAACCTACATTTATATATTTACAAAGTTCATTTTTTAGAAATCAATTTCTAACATATGCTCTCTATTTTATTTACTTAGTAATTTGTTGTTCTGATAGTGAAACTCAAAAATGACAACCAAAATGTAAGGGTATATAGAAGGTCCAATCAAAGAGAGAAAAGCGTAGTAGTAAAAACTAACCAGAATACAGAGGCTGGTTTGTTTGTGCATATGTGGAGTTTTGAACAATACACCAACTGTATCTATGAAAACCCCTCTAGAATCAATCCCTTTACAAATATACATAAAAGGGGAAGCTTGGATTAGAGCACCAGAATGAAATCCAACAGCAACTGGCACATCAACCAGGAACCATGTGGACACAAACAAATAGAAGAAGTGGTAGAAGATGCTCCCATGCTTCGAATGAACACTGACTGTATCCTTCCAGAGTATTGCTTTGACAAACCCTTCACTGTGAAATATGATTGCAATGTACGGATCCCGCACAGCGGAAGGCACAGGGACCTGCATATATAGCGTAAGACTAAGAAAGAAAATCAGTGTACCTCTAGAAACTAAAGCCACAGTCTTTTAAGCCGGATCCAGGAAAATACAAAATGCTGGTACGCCAACAATGCATAAGCATTCTATGTGACAGCCAAGAACCCTTAAAATCACTTGATCACCTCGTATCCATTCTAAACTAACGAAGGAATGTCTTAACCACCTGACATCTTCGTGTGAGAGGATGCAGTTCAGCTAATATGGGTGCCAAGGCACACAGATGTGGAGGGAAATGGAAACGCATATACCCTCGCGAAACCCGGCACATCCACCTCTGCTAAACAGAAGTAGGAAGGTGGACCATTACACACTACATTTCTCGCTGGGGCTCAGTACAGGGACAAAAACTGGGAAACGTCTTCTCGCAGACTCGCAACCGATGTATTCCATCTAGAACGAACACGAAACATTGACGCATGCAGAGGAAACACACTATGTAGCCTATGCGGAGAAGAGGAAACAGCCTCACACGTAATCCAGTCCAGCACTTTACCGTAAGAGACAGCAGCTAAGTATTCGGGGAAACACTCCGTGAAACAATTTTTGAACGGATTAAGGGCGCACAAAAGACCACAGTGTCGAAGTGCAAATTGGGTTGACTAACCAATTGCAAATCCCTGCTGATAATCAATCAATCAACCAAAGTAGAAGTGGAAGCCACTGGTCCTCAGGGACGAAATAAAATAATTGAGAAAAGAAATTTTCTATCTTCGATAAACGATTTTGTTTTATTATTTTATTTATTTTTAGGTTGATTCTATTCTTGATTTTCGACACCTGATGGCGGAATCAAAAGATGACTTACAATGACTACTTCATGGTTTCATACTGACTACCGAAATATATAACATAGGAGCCTCTACAGCTAAAACCAAAGCCACAACAAAAACCACTTAGATGCAAACTAGCAAAAGTGACGCGACAGCTGACAATCAACGTTGCCAGAACGCCCGAGATAGATAGAAGGCATTTCCAGGCAAAAATGCAAAAGTCTATAAAAAGAAGAAGAAGACCTAGATGGATATCATAACTCATGAACACGTACATTGAAGGAGCCCAAGCTGTATAAATTACAGAAAACAAGATGTAACAATCTTCTCTCCTATGCTTGTTTTGCGTGTTATGAATTACCACAGACATACAGGACCTACAGTTTAACATGAGTTCTGGACTACAGAGGTGTAAATACTCCAGAGAAGATTTACTAGGCAGAATACGTTTCTAGTTCGCTTTTGCCATGCTAGCACGAACTACTGTTCAAAATCCGATATTTATAAATGAATATTACAATAAAAGACAAACATTTCTAACTTCTGTTTTTAAAGAAGGTCGCAATGAAATATTTTACTTTATAGTAGTTTGAAAAAGTTGTTCCAGTAATTCTTGATTCCTGACAAATTCATAGTAGTTGGCAATTAGCGCCTACGTATACAGAACATCCAGTAGAAGAGAAAAAGAAGAAGGAGTTGAAGTAGAACCATAGATGTTTGTTGGCAACATAAGAATAAATAGATAGATATACTCTTTATATTTGCGTTTACACATTTAATCATTAAATGTCTTTAACGTACAAACCAAACCGGATATGAATTTGCTTACAGTCCGTTCGTACCACCTCTAGTGCAACCGGAATTGATATTTACTTCTAGTTTTTAAATAGACAGTCTGTATGTAAAAACAACTTCACGCTTCCTCAACTTGCATATATTTACCTCTAGAATAGAATAGGCATGTTACAGCGGGTTAACAGCCTTTTCGAATCACTACTGGGTACCGGCTTCTTCTCTGCCACGTGTTTCTCCTCAGCGCGCAGGTAGAAACACGGGGGGCCTACAGATTAGCATCGTATCTGAATGACAGACATTCCAGAAAAGGTTACAGCTCACTAAACTTTAATTTTCAAATATTCGTAACAAGCTCAGAGACGAGAAGATAAATAGAAACAGTTTTGTAGACTTCCTACGGCTTTACCACTTCACAAAATTTACTCAAAATCCTTGGAGGGAAGTTTGAAAAAAATTTTTGAAACGTTGGATGTTTTACTGTTTTTACAATTTCAAAAATAAAATGTATACCTATAGGTAGTATGATTCTTATCAATAAAAGCTTAAGTTTCAAAATCTAAAATTTCTTGACTGTTCTAAAATCTAGAATCATAATTTGATTTTCTTCTTATTATTATTGAGCGTTTGTCGCCATATTACTATAAACAAATACATCTGGCCATACAATTTGTTTATAGTATTTTAGAAGGAAGTGGATTTCAGTATTTTATGTTTTTTGATATTAATCGTTTAGTAAATAATTTTTATGAATGGCTTAGTGTCGAATTGGCTATAGTACTAGTACAAATTGAATAAACTACTTTTGCTTTTGTTACTCCACAGAAAAAGTTCGTTTCTTCGTTTTCCTGCAACCATTTCAAAAGGCACTTAGTCGTACTCTCATATGCTTAACAGTCGTCAAATGCCCGCTTACGTCCAATTAAAAAATGTATCAGTTTGTTTCCATTAGAAAAGTTTGTTTTTATACCGTGTATCCCAGTCGTTGCGAATAGGAGACAAACAATGTTGACTGTCGGCTTCTCACTGTTGGTTGCAGTTGCAGTGTTACTGCCTTCTTGCCATCTCAAGCTAATGACGTATTTAAATTTGCATAAATTATATATTTTTTTGGATTACTAACTCTTGTAGGTTTTCCGGTATTACAACACAAGAATTTCAGGAGAGAATATGGAGGAGGCCACAAAAACTTTTATTCAACAAAGGAACACACGAAAGAAGGTTGAGAAACACTGAGTTACAGGCCTTTAAAACGCCAATTTCATTATTCTCAGACGTTTATATTGTATGCTCAGTTTCATATGAAATGCACCACTCATTAAAAATAAAGCTACGTGTTTGAAAATTTGCTAAAATAATGTTTTATTATTGCGTATGAAATGATAAAAAGATCACCATTTCCATTAAAATAATCAAGTGGTTGTGGTGTTCGTCTACTGTCTCTCATCAACTTGTTGCTTATTAACAAAACAATATACAGGAAACATTAATTATTTGTTTCGAGATTTTGTTACATTTTGTGACAGAATTAATGTTTTAAAATGCCTCCAGTAAGACAACGTAGAAATTTTAACCACACTTCCGATTTTGATAGAGGTTGAATTATCGGCATGAAAGAAGCTGGACATTCTTTTCGTGAAATTGGTAGAAGAGTAAATCGGGACCACACTACAGTTGCACGAACATGGTCTGCTTGGTCAGAAGAAGGCATTCAGCGACATCATCCAGCTGGTAAACGTCCAAGTAGCAGCAATGTTCGTGAAGGTCGATTTCTTCTGGCTACACGAGACCGCTTTCAAAGAACAAGTTCTGTCGCTGTAGACTGGATGCGAGCTCTTCACCACCGCGTGTCAATGGCAACAATTTACAGAAGAATCTCTTCTTTTGGACTGCGGTTCTACCGTCCATTCCAACGGCTGCCTTTAACTGCACATCACAAGGCTATTAGGCTTGCTTGGTGTCAAGAGCGGCAGCAATGGAACGACATTCTCTTCAGTAACGAATCAAGATTTTGTTTATAGGCAAATTACGGCCGTAGGAAGGTACATCGACGTCGAGGAGAAATACGAAATCTAGAGTTTGTTGAAAGACGCCATACAGCTTTAACATCTGGAGTTATGGTTTGGGGTGCGATTTGTTTCGGTAGAAGATCACCTCTTGTGTTCGCCCCAGGCACTTTAAATGCTCATCGCTGTATTCATAATATCCTGGAACCGGTGTTAGTACCATTCATGCAGACGTTGCCAAACGGTATTTTCCAACAGGATAACGCACGTCCATACACTGCAAACATTACCAGAACGTACCTCCAACAAGCACAATTGCAAATGTTGCCCTAGTCTGCACGATCACCGGACTTATCGCCGATCGAACATCTTTGGGACATGATGGGCCGGCGACTAAGATAATTGTCAAGAGCTCCTAACAACTTAGACGAGCTGAGACACCAACGTGAGGTTATATAGAACGAGATACCCCAGGAGAACATAGACCACTTAATAGAAATCATGCCACGACGAGTAAATGCTTGCATTACTGTTCATGGCGATGTTAAGCTGCGTATTCACTTGAGCATTTTTGCGTGCACAAACGTTTGCGCGCACACACGTTCGTTCGCGAAAATTTTAAAATCTACACATAATTATTTTTACATTTTTATTTGTACGCGCAAATATCCGCTCCAGTTGTGCTTAATAACTTTTGCTGTATGTGTGTGATTTGATGAGGAGAAATGTCTCGAAAAAATGCAACAATTACAAGTGCAGCATTTATTGTAATGCGCTGTATTACAAAAACAAAAAAATAAAAAACAAACCAAACGTTGGTGGATTACACAGCTACATCGCAGCGTGTAATGGATCAAATTTATTATCAGACATGAAGTTACAAGAAACCAGTGGTCACTTTTAAAATTTCGTTCGCATGCCATCTCAGGACTTCCTAAAATAAAGAAGTTTAATGCTAGTTCATTATTCCATTTCTTGATTAAATGGCTATTTTTCACACACACAAATTATGAACCAACCGCAATTAAAAATCTCGTCCAAACTGAGCAACACGTGCGCGCAAAATTCCTTTGAGGTGGTCCCCGAGACCGACAACCGATGGAGCGTGTGCGTGCGTGCTCAGGCCTTGCGCGCACGCCTGTTTTGCCGGTACTCATATGATCATTTTTGCACGCAAACCGTTCGTGCGCGCAAAAATGCTCAAGTGAATACGCAGCTTTACACATTATAAATTTTGTTTTCGTTGTTGTTATTGTTTTTTTATAATTGTTAATCTTTTTTTATGAAAATGAAAAAATTTATTTTTAATGGGTGGTGCATTTCATATGAAACGAAGTGTATTTCATATTATGTGAAGCACGGGATTATTTATATTTCTGTAGTAACAGACATCTAAAATGCCAATTTCTTCATTATAAGGATATTATATTATATTATATTTAGTCTTACATTATGAACACGTTTATTTGTATATCTGTAGGTACACATATCTAAGGGACCGCGGTGGTCGAGTGCGAGAACGCATTGGCCACTCGAGGTCACAGTAAATGCAGTTGCTCCGTTGGGGCGATCGAATCCCGACTGGGGCGACCGCATTTGCTTAGTTAAGTTTAGGGTGCATGTTGCATGAATGTTTAGTATGTAAGGGACGCCCGCACCCCCTGAAGTAATGCGAAAGCGGTTCCGGGGGGGGGGGACGGTAGTATGCATGAATGAGAAAAAAAAAAGGTACACATATCTAAAATTCCAATTTCTTCTCTATCAATTGATAGTGAATGCAAAATAATTTCAAATTTTTCAAATGAATTTCCGATCATGTATGGGAATATGTACTCGAATTTTTTTAATATTTTATTAGAGTTGCGTGAATATTGAAATTTTCGTCCATACAGGGACATAGAATATAAAGACCAAAAATTAATCTATCACGAACGTTTTTCAATTGCAAAGCATCTATAAATTTCAAAATTTAAGCTCTGATCCTCGGTCGTACTTTAACTTTTTTTGTAAAATGGAACGGTATTTGATTTTAATTCAATTTTCACAAAAGGATCTGCAAATAGCACAGCGGTTACCACTAAACTTGACAGCGAGCTGTAGACTTAATAATGAGGTAACGGAAATGAGAGTTGAAATCTTAGCGAACGATACATTAGCGAGTGGTAGGCAACCAACCTGGCTGCTAGGATTGCTCTATAAATTAAGATTAAAATGATAAGGTTAAGTGTACGAAGTAGCTTGTAAGTCTGAAGTATACATGCTTAAGCTTTAAATTATACTTTCAAGATAAATTCGATATTAAAATCCATGTATAAGATACCCTACATCTGGATTATTTCGTAGTTTCGTTACTACTGAAAAGAACATTTCAAGTACAGCAAAAGAAGGAACAATGACCAGCAAAAATAAACGAAAAAAGTACTAACATTTCGTCATAAAAATCTTTATATCCAAATAAACACCGTGAGCAAATTAAATTCTCTTGAGAGAAACTGTAACCGACTATGATAAGTGAAGTTAAGAAAAAGTAATAACCTAAGGCGCGATTTTTAGCGCTTCTGACGGTTTTCCAACATTGGAAGGATAAGGTAACTGTCATAACTTGCTAATATCTCCAAGAAGGCTGTCATGCAAACAAGCAACCAAAAATTCAAGCCTAGTGTATTGCAGCATTCCAAGGTGACATGACGTAGTAATATTTTACAGCGCAGGTTACATCTATTACAAACAAAGTAAAATTAATGAGTTTTCCGAGGGAAATTAAAATATTTCGAACTTTTAAATTAAACCGTACAAGTAATCGCGGGAAGCGCTTTTAACCTTTTAATCATTTTATTCAAGGCATCCGAAGTTGATACTCATTTACATAATTTTTTTAGCAAGTACTTTAGCAAAAGTGTTTGCAGGCGTTCCAAGCACGTTGTATGCCATATGGTGACAAGAATTGCAACTATAGTTATTGAATCGGCTCATTACTTTCTCACACTACGTTGTATTACGCACTCATTTATGAATACATAATGAGAAAAGAGATGGATAGGCATTCAAACGTAATTTAAATAGTTTCCAGTAGATATTAAACATTGGTTAAGTGTTTCATTGAAATGAATTTTACACCATACATTGGAAATTACATAAATTACACAAAATTAGCCATTACATCCTATTTGTTTTATGTGCCCAAACGCGATTTTCATTAATATTTCGTAGGTTGGTATTGTGTATATGTTATGGTAAATAACAATAAGTTGAGGATTATGCCTAATAACTGGTAATTATTTATAAAAACCAGGTAATATGGTAAATGTAATAAATGTGTTTATATTTAAAGATGAAAAAAGGATGATGTAACCCAATTTACCTCTCCACAAAGGTGTACGGTTACGGAGTTACAGCCTTCTAAAGTGAGACTTGTCCGATCACTTTTCTGCATATAATTTTGGTAATAGCTGGACGAATGCTTACGTTACTCATCAGGGTTGCAGGCTAGAACCTAGTTTCGTTTTAAGAACTGCACCAAAAGCGACTCAAGTGGGAGGATCAGGTACTGTTTCCACAATATCTCCTATACTATTTTATTTTTCTTATATTTTAACAAAATTAATTTATTCGGTACGCAAATGTATCCAAAAAAGATACCTATGTAAAATGAGTAGCTAAATATAGCAACCCTTGGCATTATTTTAACTGTATTAATACTACACGTAATTAAAAATAGTTCTTAGTCGTCTATGCGTAAATTAATAATAATTGCAAAACTATGCCAGTTTGATATTAAGCGCACACATCATGTAAATGCATAAGATATAATATGTCACTTTCAAATTTACTTGCAAAGCCTTCTGTGGGGTCGTAATTTCACCCCCTTCTATAACAATCAAAAATTATCGGTGAAGGGAAATCTGTGCCAGTTTCCATCCATAAGCTATCTTATGCCACTTTCAAATGTCCTTACAAAGCCTTCTGTGGGGTTGTAATTTCACCTCTTTTATAATAATCAAAAATTACATCTATATTTCTAAATATTTTACAAAACGTATAGATATTATTATACTTTAATTAAACATTGCTACTATTGATTATTACTTAATTAAAGAAAATCTTTTTGATGTTTCTTATTTACGGTGAATTAAATTATTAAAGAACCGCTTTCGCATTAATTCAGGGGGTGCGGGCGTCCCTTACATACTATCCATTCATGCAACATGCACTCTGGACTTAACTAAGTAACATACGGTCGCCTCAGCCGGGGTTCGACCACGCGGTCGATCGGACCGCATTTGACTCTGACGTCGACGTTCGCACTGCCGCTCTATGTAAAACTATTAATAATAATAAATAAAACTAAACTCGGTTATCTATTTTATTCCTGCAATTTCATTTGCAGAACTTTGTGCAGGTTTTTTGTTTAAAGTATTCTCGTAATTTATGCACTAAACTTTTATTTCGAATGATAGTATGTTTACTTATTAATTGGTATTCATTATATTATTTTAAGGAATACATTCCAATAGTATTGCAATAAAAATCGAACAATACCGTGAAATTGAAGTGATATGTCTCTAAATTCGTAATGTTGTTTAGTTCACTTTAGTTTACTTGTCCATAGTCCCTATAATTCTTTTTACGTAGTTTTAGAGCAGAGTACGTTTTTTTTATTTTCTGAAATTGTCCGAGCAGGACATTTGTGCGTCACCGTTTGGGCGCCGCCGCTTGGGCGTCGCCGTTTGGGCACCGGCCGTTTGGGCGCCTGGCCGTTCGGGTGGCCGCCGTTTGGGCCTCTGACGTTTGGGCGCCGGCCTAACCCATCCGAATAATATTCTAATTAAATTAAGAATAACAATCGTGAACATTATAGAAAACTATAAATATAAAAATCAACATAATAAATCGATTAATATTTACACCCATAAACTCGTATTTCTCATACTTATCTAAAACAAATACCCTGCGGTAATGCAAAAATTTATATATACAGTGTGTCTCACCGAGTACCAGTCATAGGAAAATTAACATTGGGATATTATGCTACGATCAACTATAGCTGTGTCTGTATAGAGTACGTGATTTGTCAGACATGAAACAGTGGCTTTGATACTTTGTTTATCCAGAAAATTAATTCCTATTATCAATTTTTTGTTTTGCCCAATGAGAATGAATATGTAACTCATAGCTATAGTTGATCTTAACATAATTTACCAATGTTAATTTTCCTATGCCTGGTATTTGGCGAGACACACTGTATACATATCTAAGAGCTAATTTTTCAATCAAAGAAAGAAACATAATAATTTAAATTTATTAATATACCGTAAAGGATTACAATATTTATGATAAGGAAAACATACCAAACCCCAAGGAAGGCTTTACAAGTAAATTTGAATATGGCATATGATGGCATTTACATAATTATTCTGCTAAATAGCAAACTGGCACAGATTTCTCCTTCACCGATAATTTTTTATTATTACAAAAGGGGGTGAAATTACGACCCCAAGGAAGGCTTGGCAAGTAAATTTGAAAATGGCTTATGATATTTTATGCATTTTTGTAATTATTCAGCTAAATAGCAAAATGACACAATTTCCCTTCACCGATAATTTTTGATTAAGGAGGGTGTGAAATTACAACCTCGAGGAAGCCTTTGCAAGTAAATTTGAAAATGGCTTATGATAGCTTATGCATTTACATAATTATTCAGCTAAAGAGCAAACTGGCACAGATTTCCACTTCACCGGTAACTTTCTATTATTACAAGAGGGGGTGAAATTACAACCCCAAGGAAGGCTTGGCAAGTAAATTTGAAAATGGCTTATGATATTTTATGCATTTACATAATTATTCAGCTAAATAGCAAAATGGCACAGATTTCCCTTCACCGATAATTTTTGATTAAGGAGGGGGTGAAATTACAACCTCGAGGAAGCCTTTGCAAGTAAATTTGAAAATGGCCTATGGTAGCTTATGCATTTACATAATTTTTCAGCTAAAGAGCAAACTGGCACAGATTTCCACTTCACCGGTAATTTTTTATTATTACAAGATGGGGTGAAATTACAACCCCAAGGAAGGCTTGGCAAGTAAATTTGAAAATGGCTTATGATATTTTATGGATTTTTATAATTATTCAGCTAAATAGCAAAATGACACAATTTCCCTTCACCGATAATTTTTGATTAAGGGGGGTGTGAAATTACAACCTCGAAGAAGCCTTTGCGAGTAAATTTGAAAATGGCTTATGGTAGCTTATGCATTTACATAATAATTCAGCTAAATAGCAAAATGTCACAATTTCCCTTCACCGATAATTTTTGATTAAGGGGGGTGTGAAATTACAACCTCGAAGAAGCCTTTGCAAGTAAATTTGAAAATGGCTTATGGTAGCTTATGCATTTACACAATTATTCAGCTAAATAACAAAATGACACAATTTCCCTTCACCGATAATTTTTGATTAAGGAGGGGGTGAAATTACAACTCGAGGAAGCCTTTGCAAGTAAATTTGAAAATGGCTTATGGTAGCTTATGCATTTACATAATTATTCAGCTAAAAAGCAAACTGGCACAGATTTCCACTTCACCGGTAATTTTCTATTATTACAAGAAGGGGTGAAATTACAACCCCAAGAAAGGTTTGGCAAGTAAATTTGAAAATGACTTATGATATTTTATGCATTTTCATAATTATTCAGCTAAATAGCAAAATGGCATGGATTTCCCTTCACCGATAATTTTTGATCATAAGGAGGGGGTGAAATTACAACCCCGAGGAAACCTTTGCAATTAAATTTGAAAATGGCTTATGGTAGCTTATGCATTTACATAATTATTCAGCTAAAGAGCAAACTGGCACAGATTTCCACTTCACCGGTAATTTTCTATTATTACAAGAAGGGGTGAAATTACAACCCCAAGAAAGGCTTGGCAAGTAAATTTGAAAATGGCTTATGATATTTTACGCATTTTCATAATTATTCAGCTAAATAGCAAAATGGCATGGATTTCCCTTCACCGATAATTTTTGATTAAGGAGGGGGTGAAATTACAACCTCGAGGAAGCCTTTGCAAGTCAATTTGAAAATGGCTTATGGTAGCTTATGCATTTACATAATTATTCAGCTAAATAGCAAAATGACACAATTTCCCTTCACCGATAATTTTTGATTAAGGAGGGGGTGAAATTACAACCTCGAGGAAGCCTTTGCAAGTAAATTTGAAAATGGCTTATGGTAGCTTATGCATTTACATAATTATTCAGCTAAAGAGCAAACTGGCACAGATTTCCACTTCACCGGTAATTTTCTATTATTACAAGAGGGGGTGAAATTACAATCCCAAGGAAGGCTTGGCAAGTAAATTTGAAAATGGCTTATGATATTTTATGCATTTTCATAATTATTCAGCTAAATAGCAAAATGGCATGGATTTCCCTTCACCGATAATTTTTGATTATAAGGAGGGGGTGAAATTACAACCCCGAGGAAGTCTTTGCAAGTAAATTTGAAAATGGCTTATGATAGCTTATGCATTTACATAATTATTCAGCTAAATAGCAAACCGGCACAGTTTTGCGATTATTATTATTAATTTACGCATGGAAGACTAGGAACTATTTTTAATTGCGTGTGGTATTAATACAATTACAATTGTGACAAGGGATATACCGACAGGATACACGACGTATTTTCATATATACCCGTAGAGCATTCATTTTACCGCAATCTACTTTTTCGTGCCTTTGTGGTTTTCGGAAATTTTCGCCAAAACCGTTGCTATCTTTAGCTACTCAATTCACATATGTTACTAGTTATTGGAAAGAGCTATTACATTTCAAAAATATTGTCCAATGGATGTAAATTTTCTGTTATGTAATTATTTCAGCATTATGTGAATACGAAGTTAATAGACACTGCTAGTATTTATTATATCATAACATTTGAATAAAATTCGTTTTCGAATTTCAGTTAATCGTTTTTGAAACTTTTAGTTATCATTTTCAAAATTTGCTCTACACGTTAAGGATCACCACATTACATAAAATGTATGTCAATTTGTATATTGGTTTAGAGTACATTGTTAGTTGGTTACAAATATAAGACATTGAAATTATATTAAAATATTTTATAACAATCTAGCTTCGTGATGGTGGTAGTTGTATTGGTAGAGCGCTCAATTTTTAAACAAACAGTCGATTATGACTTAGGTTCGATCCCCCAGCATTACCACATTATAAAGATGTGTTGTGCTGCAACCCACCGCACGCAATTCCCCAATCCGGTTAGGGGATACAATGGAGGATTGAAGAGCTGAAGGCATAGGCGGATGGAGGAGAGGGAGAAACAATAAATAAAAAGCAACGGGTGTGTGTGTGTGTGTGTGTGAGTGTGTGAATGGGTGTGTGCGTGACTGTGTGTGTGAGTGTGTGTGTAGGTTGCTACATATTTGTGGAGTCCTGTGCATACCATAGCAGTAATTGTGGTATACGTCTCATTTGTGGTATACATACACGCGTATACCACAATTTTTTCTCTTCAAATCGGTACTCCTCGTGCTTAGTTTGACTGGATCGTACTTTTCCCACATTTTTGGTGTGTAAGTCTCCGCAAATATTTCTTATACCTGTAAGTACGCACACTAATATTTATGGAGTTTTTGAAACTGCTGCGTGAAGCGCCCTCTGTATGTTGTGATTTCCCCCACTTTCATTTGCATTATCACTGAGTAATTTCTACTGTGGTTAGTGGTTAGGATATAATATGGTGTTGTTTATTCTTGCGGCGCGTTGTGAAATATTTCTGGCGACTGCTAAGTTTTCATATCTGTGGGACTTGTTCATTCAGGTAAGTTAAGAATTCCTGAAAGAAACTTATAAATGTTCTAAATTCAGTGGCGTAGCTAGGAACGAGCGAAACAATATTCCCAATAAATATCACGAAGAGATTTCATTTTAGGAGTAATAAATAGTTCGTCGGTAATTAACTAACGGGAACGATTATGCATTATCCAACAACGTCACTAGATTAGTAAAGCGGCGTTTGGAGTATGGAGCACATTAAGCAGTTTTTTGCTCTTTTTAAATGCGCGAAATTCAAATCAAGCCAAATATTACGCGCGTAAACATAACTGCTTGCTTTTGATCTACTAGTAGCTATCTGTAAGTGATTTTAATTGAATAAATACTACCAATTGCCACTCCAACCACTAATTTGCAAAGCAGCATATATTTCGTCAACGGTTTGGCCAATGCCTTTCATACATTCTTATTTTCTTATTTTAAACATTTTTTGTCTCTTGTTGGATTTCGTTATCTGTCATTGATTAGGTATAAAAAATAATTTCGACTTACGCACGCGCGAAAAGCAGTCCAAATCAAAATTATTTCTTTCTGCCTAAACTATGACAGATACCGAAATCGAACAAGAAACAAAAAAGGTTTAGAATAAGAATGCCCACATGTAAGAAAAGTGTAAAGGTATTGGCCAAACCGTTAAAATAATATGAGCTTCTTTGCAAGTGGATAATCAACTTTTGACCACTTACGTAACACCCACTTGCATAAGAGTGCTGTGAAGAAACACTTTTTGCCAGTACAGATTCGCATCCCAAATTTTATACCCACCGTTAAATCCATTCTTTTGTTATTTAAAAAAATTGAAAATTTTTGAAGGTCTTTGACGCTCAATAGCGCCTTAACAAAGCACTTTTTGATAGTGGTAACTTTGGTTCAATCGTCCTATTTTGGTCTCAGGAATATGTGGTAGCGTTGTACAAACCTTTTAGAGACACCCTATGTATTGAAGGAAATTATCAAATTTTGAAACTTTTAAAAAACAGTGCTTAGACAATTTGCGGCTTTATTAGAATCGCAGAAAATGATAGGTATTTCCACTAAAATAAAAAAATTCCGCCTCTAGAAACTATTTACGGTATTCAATTTTGGTATTTGTGTGTTTAAAAATATAATAAAGTATTAGAGTATAATGATAGTATTTTGTTTCAAAAGCATAATGGCTGATATTAACAAATAACTAATATCAAATTTGACGAATTTAAAAATGTTCACATGTGTTAAAATAATCCTTTTTGTTTTACAAACGACGGGCCCCAATACGCCTCGGAATATCAGTAGTTACGCCACTGTAATTATATAATCGCATATCTAAACAACTTTTATTGTATAATTAGTGTAATCAAATGGAAACAAGAGGAAGAAGAATACTTTGCCTAGCAAAAGAAAAATATTTGACAGCGGACAAATCGGTTTCTGCTAATTGTGACATCGAAGAAGAGAATAATTTATCAGGAAAGGCACAAGAATCTAACATCTCTAAAACAGTTGTTGCAAACGTGGTAGACAAATCAGCTAACAAACAATTACTTTTGAAAAAAAAATGTGCAACTGACTTCGACTGCGATAAAAATATAACAGTGCCACCCTTAAAATGGTATACAAAGCAACCATCCTTTTCCGACTGTGAAGATTTGTCTAATAGTTGTAGTTCGGAAAATATTCAGCTTCAACCTTTAATAAATGTTAACGTAAACCAATTAGCAGAAACAGAGAATACATATATTTCTGAAGAAGATTCTTCCATCGCCGATCCATTTGCAGCGTCGGATAGCGATAATGACTATGTCCCTACATCTGAAAGTGTCATATCGGGTTCATCTTCCGAAGACTCAAATACTAAAGGAGACCACAGTTGGGCTGACATATTATTCAGGCAGGAAGCACTAAATGCAGCGAAAAAAATTAAAAAGAAGACCAAGAAAGCAGACCAGGTGGTGACCCAAAACACAACGGTAAAGTCGAAGACCCCCGATGATTTTGAAGAAAGTTCTGCAGAAGATTCGGAGTACGAGGACACCGCAATTAAAGTTACATGTTCACAACAAAGTGGCGCATCTGGGAAGCGTGTAAGAAATAAACGCTACTGTTGTTACTTATGTCAAAAGATCATTATCAATTTGTCACGACACTTAATTTCCGTTCATTCAAAAGATATGTCTGTAGCGAAAATTTTGGCGTTGCCCAAAAATTCAAAGAAACGACGAATGGAATTTGGAA
>JABXWE010104031.1:0-10806 GCA_014611495.1 Limonius californicus | reverse complement strand
AGTACAAAAATTAAATAATCAATTGAAATCTTTCAGTGACTGCTTAAAACCACAATGCTTTGACATAATTGTACAAGCTACAAAGGCACTCTGTATTTCAACTTCATCTAGAGCAGCTAGGCCGCAGTTTCAAACTCCTTCTCTCGCTTTAAAAATTGGGCATTCAATAAAAAAGTGTGTAGGGTATGAGAGGGGAAATGCGTTACGTAGAGGGAATATCAAGAGAAATAGAGAGTTGGAGTCCTTTTTATCGCTGTTGGAACTAGAGTGGCACATCAGAATTTCATCTAATGCATTAAACACTTTACATACAAGGAAATTCAACTGCACGCAACTGTTGCCCATAACCAGCGATTTAATTAAATTAAATACATATTTAGAAACTGAAATGAAAAAATACAAAAAAAAATGTTAGAAGCTTCTGATTCTCCCCAGACTTTTTGGTCTACCTTCGCTGCGTTGACACTTACTAGAATAGTTATATTTAATAAAAGGAGATCCGGAGAGACATCTCGAATGACTGTGCAACACTATGCTATGAGGCCCTTGTGGTCAGAGCAAACTACCGAAGAATCAAAAAATGCAATGACACCTTTTGAAAAACAACTAGCTAAACATTTTTCCGTTGTTGAAATACCTGGTAAAAGAGGCAGGCGAGTTCCAATATTACTAACGCCGGACATGAAAGATGGAATTGATTTACTATTAAAAACTAGAACTATTGCTGGAATCAATAAAGACAATCCATACATTTTTGCCAGGTGTGGAAATTCACTGGAATATATGCGAGGGCACGATTCTTTAAGAAAATTTAGTGAATGCGCAAATTTACAAGCACCGGAAAACATCAACGGCACGAAATTAAGGAAATATGTTGCGACCGTCACCCAAATTATTAACCTAACAGAGAATGAAACAGATTGGCTCGCACGACACTTAGGCCATGATCTTCGCGTCCATCGCGACTTCTACCGATTACATGAGAGCGCAGTAGAACTAACCAAGGTTAGTCGACTACTGATGGCGGTGGATTCTGGAGAGGCAAACAAATTTGCAGGAAAAACTCTCAATGAAATAGAATTAACAGGTACAATTTCAGCTGAGTATATAGTTTTTGTCTAGCTCTACCGTAAAATAGCTAATCCCTATCATTTCCTCGAAATTAGCTCAATCTGTACTTTTCTTTTTAATGTGCCTTATTGTGGACCTTGGCGGAAGTGGGGTGGAATAGCGGTTTCTCGTTGCCTTCTACAGGCCTTGTACTATTCGCTAGTTAACCTAATATTTCTTAAATATATTTTTAGATTTACCTCAAATAGAGTTGGAGGACTGTGAACCAAACGATATGAAAAATCTTCCAGAAATCGGTGAAGATATGGAAGTATCTTTATTAGACCACTCTAGTGAAGCCAGTAATACAAGGGAAAGGAGAGGCCCTAAGGATAAAGTGAAGAAAAAACAGAAGAACATGTGTTTCAAAAAAACATGGTCAGAAGAGGAAAGCGCGGCCGTTGTACAATTTTTTACGGCTTTCATTAAAAAAGGAACAATTCCTGGTAAATTAAAATGTGAGGAATGCATCCAAAAACATGCAGTTCTCAGTCATAGAAAGTGGACTGATCTAAAATTTTATATCAAAAATTACCTAACAAAAATAAAGAAAGGTCAAAAATCTTCCCATCAAGCAAAATTTTGAAAGGCGTAAGTACCTAAGAATTAAGAAAACATATTTCATTCCCCATTCAAACTTACCCACCCCCCCAAATAGGGCGAATTTTCGAAATTCACTATCAGCTTAGTGAACGGCCCATAGTTTGGATTTGGATATCGTTTTGATAACATAATAAATAATAGACATAGTAGGGGTCCCCGAGCTTCCATTGACATATGGTATATTGAGTTTCTGTCTTATAATTATTATTTTGTTATTGTTCTTGATTTTTATATTAACCTTAGAAATAATCACCATTTATGTATAAGAAAGCAATAAACTTTTATATCATTTCGAGTTAGTTTCAGTTTTTGTTTGAAAACCCATTGTGCTCATATTCTAGTAAATAGTATTAAGCAAAGGTCGCCATATATGTATGATTTCCTAATTTATTCCAAGTTTTCTTTCGAGCTCCTACTGTACTAGGTATGATAAGTATTTTAAAACTATGGCTTCAGTGTACGTTAGTGGACTCAAACTTTATATGAAATTTCATTTTGCTTTCAATCGATTCTTCAGCCATTCTTAATGGGCAATCGTAAATAATTTCTGATGTTATGCAATTAAACTATTTGCTTAAAGAATCACAATCGAGTTTGCGTTTTGGGCCTTTCTAATATTTATACAATTTATTTTTGAGAACAAACTCTTTTAGTACCAAATATTTTACATCTCTTTTTTAAACAAATATCAAGAAATTTGTTAGGTAGGTACTATCAACCTTTGACATCGAAATTGTTTTTGGGTTAAAAATAATTTGTTAATTCATTGTGAAGTGAAACCTGCCCAATTACGTTTTTATTGCTAACTTTGGCAATAATTGCAATGATAATGTTAAATTTTGCAAACAAATATTATTTATACAAAGCAGTTGTCGGTAATGGAATAGAAGTCGGATGATCTCTAAAACAAGTTATAGATCCATCACTCCTTATTTTATTCTGCATGTGCTACATACATACCACTGCTTTTTTAAATATTTAATTTTAGCATGTATATATACTTTATATAAAAATAATACATCTGATGTTGCAGTACTGTAATAATAGTACATATGTGCACACCTCTTGTATATCCATATTTGTGGTACATCTATGCACACATTTTGTACACCCATAATTGTGGTACATCTGTGCACACCTCATGTATAACCATATTTATGGTACATTTGTGCACACAGTTTGTACACCCATAATTGTGGTACATCTGTGCACACTTCTTGTACACTCATATTTGTGGTTTCGGTTACCACAATCATGTAATTGCTCTATAAATGAATATCTTGGAGGGTATAACTATAGGGGTCAGTTATGTTGACTAACAATGTATTGGCGATGTTCGTTCTAGTACTACTGACGATGATGCCACAAGTTCCTTTACTGCATGGGTGCCACTAATATTGAGAAACCCGTATGTGTGTGTGTGTGTGTGTGTTATTACAACAAATTAATACAATTTGTATAAATTCTATATTCCCGAAACATGCAAGTTCTGTATTAGTGAATGATTTTAACTTTTAACTTTCTTTAATGGAACAATCAAGTAAATAATCTTTCACGATGAAGTCTTTCCAGCAACATTTTGATTAGTATAACAGTACGCTTGGAGATCTTTCAATTTATGAATATCAAGAAAATCATGGTTTTGGAAATCACAAGAAAAAGTGTAACATCGTGGCATAATTATGTTTAATGTTTCGTCAAAAATGCAGACAAACTAAGTAATGTCGCGTACCGTGAAGCGTGCATGTCTTTGCTAAAGAACTAATAATTATCACACTTTGGGACATCGTTTGTTTTCCCCGATGTTTGGGCCATTGCTTGTTTTCCACCAATTTTAGTTCATTACTTGTTGATCTCAAATTTCGTGTCAGAGCTTGTTCATCTAAACACAATACTCTACAATACAGAAGATCTTGAAGAAAATTTATAATATGTAATATAATAAGAGGTTTAAGTTTGCCGGTAAAATATGATGCGTGTACGAGAGTTTGCGCCTTAGAAGTTTCATGAATAAAATTGTCAACAAAATTTAATCTATTCCAACCGCGGCATTGCTGAAAACACCAATTTGAGTATTATCAGCATCAAATTTTACTTTTACTGTAATAGTCAAGTAATTTTATTCACAGTCATAATTTAGAAATAGCTGATAACATCAACGTGCGGGTAACATTTTCAAAATAATACCAGTAATACATTACAAAAATTATATGGTGTTAATTTCATAACTTCTGGGACTGCTAGCTTTTACAAACATCCAGTATAATGAGGGAACAGTAATATTGTTCACTTTTGTTAAAAGTTTAAATTTTAATATTTTACTGAACACTTTAAAATCACTTAATCATACATTTGTCAAACTTTTGCAATTGATACTTAATCTTGCAAAAGTGACCTCGTTTTGGAATAATTATAGTAAGTAGATGTGTTTCTTAGATGCAGACACTTTTGTTGCGTCTAGTTTAAACGAAGCATTAGAGGAAATTTTATATTAACATGATGATATGCTGTCTGCAGCGTTTTAGCTATAGCTATGGGTCAGTTTTAAAACACCCTGTATATATGACAATATAGCGTGCAAAGTAGCTAATAAATGGTCGTAAATGTTAATTACTTATTAAATTAATGTTTGTATACTGTAACACTAGCTTAATCTGATATTAATAATTGATACTGATAAAACTTTAGTTATACAAACGCATAGGATAATTTGAACATTTTGTATACACTGAGAATTAGAACTATTAATAATTATATATATGTAAAGAAGAAGATTGACACAGATTGAGTGACAGTTAATAACATTAGCAGGTGTTGTTGTATACGTATCAATCTGCTGTCGTGTTTTCATCAAATTAAAAATTCCAATGGGTAATGTTGATACAAAATTAAACTTTCGGAAAGCGGTTGTGCAATTGACATCTAAAATAGAGGTAAACATTAAAGCTTTAAGTATAAATACAGCAAACATATTTATAGCAAATTAAGTATGTTTAGGTTTGGATAGTAATAAAGCTACTTTAAAACTCTATTTACAGCCTATAGATGTAGCAGACGATGCATTTTGGGAACAGTTTTGGTCAGAGAATGTAACAAACGTACAGGACATATTTACTTTAGTACCTGCAACTGAGATACGCTCTTTACGAGAGGAAGCTCCGACAAATCTAGCTACCCTCTGTTACAAAGCCGTTGAAAGAATTGTAAAAGCTATTGACAACAGCTGTCGAACGCAGCATGAGCAGCAAACTGGTATGGGATAATAATATATGTATAATCAATGTTTTTAGAAGACAATAACGGTGTAATAGAACTTGAATATTTAGTTAGTGAATATAGAATCTTCAAACAGTACAAGTGTAAAATACTATTCAGAAAGTATAAACCAAATACCAGCAAAATTCAGTAGTCTTTTGTTTTATAGTACCAGACCAGAGTATTATTCATTTGTTTTTACAAGTTATACTTTAAAAGCACACCGAATTGAAAGGTTTTTATTCAAAAATTTATGCGATTACAATTCTCAATACTCAAACTGTTTCATTTAATTGTTTAAGTCTACTACAGTTTTTGTAATATTTCTTGTGTGTGTTTCCTTTTTCTGTAGTATTGAACTGCATACGTTTACTAACTCGAGTGCTGCCATACATTTTTGAAGATCCAGAATGGAGGGGCTTTTTTTGGTCTTCACTACCAAATCAATGTGAAGATGAAGATGAATCCTTGCCGTTGGCACAGTCACTTCAGAATGCAATATGTGTAAGTGAATATTAATAAAATATAAAAGATACATAAGATAACATTCAGCTGCAGTCTGGAATTACAATTAGCATCGCTATTATTAGTTATCGCAGTTTGATAATGTATGAAGTGTAGCTTTACCAATAATTTTGGCTAGTTTGTTATAATAATATAGAAAGGTAATTTGTGTGCATTTCTAAGCGAACAATTGAAATTAGTATTTTTTTTACACAAGCAACTACATTAAATAAAATAGTAAGAGTTTTAAGTATAGCAGAAGTTATAGGGGAGCAAACGCCAGTTCTGATTATTTCCTAGTTAGAGTAATGGTAAATCAAGAAGCGCCAACAAAAAGAAAGTATGGAATCAGACGATACAACACTAATTTGTTACAAAATAAAGACATCAGAGCCAATTTCAGAAGGCCAATGAACAATAGACTACATAATCAAATAGACACATTGGACTTCAATTGTTGACTTAGTGAAGAACTATCTCCACAGGTATTCCTCAGCCAAGTTCCTACTGAGGATGGCAACTTATTTGCAGAAATATATATTTAGGTATTCTAACTATTGTGGTGGTAAGAGATTTTAGATAAAGACGGTGTAGAAAAAAATTGAGTCAGTGACAAGGAATGATGCAAGAAGTTGCAGATCAAATAATACCAAAAAAAATAAGAACACGAGACAAGTGGATGCAATGGAGAGATGCAATATGGCGAGAATAAAATAAAAATTGAGAACTTGGAAAGCGAAAAACTGTATAAATGAGAAAGAAGAGAACTGTAGAAAATATACAGAAAAAATAAAAGGTTGCACTTGGAGCAGAAACTTAGCAGAATTGAAAAGTATTTTGGTAATTAAGAGGATAAACATTTCTATCAAGAGGTGAAAAAAGAAAGGAGTGGACACAAAAACATGGTAAGATATTACAAGGATGAAGAAGGTCAATTATTGGGGAGGAGCAGGAAGAAATAGATGAAAGATTGGATAGATGGTCGAGTTTTTCGGGAAAACGCTTAATTCAGAGGAACAGGACCAAGGGGTGCAACAGCAGGTAAAAGAAGTGAACAACCATATTACAGACGATCAGGTGCTAACGGGGAGTGAATTTATGAATGCAATAGCCTGCATAAGAAACAATAAATCACCAGGTATTATAGTAGAATTTCTGAAAGAAAATGGAGAAACATTACAAGGTGAAATAACGAAATAATTACAAGACATACGGAGGAAGGAACAACTACCTAAACAATGGTCGAAAGCTGGTATCTTATCTTTGAATGTAAAAACTATAAGAGATTAACCTTATCAGATACACCATTAATTAGAAAACGAATCAAGGGTGTGTGTGGTGGTAGCTCAGTTGATAGGGCGCTCGCTTTCTGAATAAAACGCCGATTCTGGCTTGGGTTCGAAACCTAAGCATTACTGTGCAGATTTATAAAAATATTGTCTGCAACCCACCATACACAATTTCTCAATCCGGCTTGCAACCGTAGGATCTTAATGCTAAAAACCTTCTCTGGAATTTCTGTCGTTCGGATTCGACGTTAAACTGTAGATCCCTCGTGTTTCTACCTTAGCATTGAAGAGGAACACGTGGCAGAGAAAAGGCCGATGCCCAGCAGTGGGACAATGATAAACCAAGCTGGCTTTCGGGCCAATAGGTCAGTGATCAAATAGTCGCTAAACAGATACACTAGCAAATACGTATGAGTTTAATTTGTCATTAATGTTGTTTATTGATTTTAGACGTGCTTATGCCATAATCGAGAGGCAAACATTGTATGAAGTGCTAGAATTTTTTTAATCTTCAGAAAGATAATTAACTTAACAAAAGCTATACTAAAAAACACAAAATGAAAGGTGGAAGGTAGAGGCTCTGATAGTTTTGAGGTTATGGCAGGGTCATTGTTGCCGACATTCTTTAATCTGGTACTGGAGAAAGTTATAAGGGAAAATATATAATATACTACGGACACAGTTTATCACCACCAACATCAATGTGTAGCATGTGCTGACGATCTAGCACTATTAACACAGGGCACGAGAACTAAAAGAAATTTTTAGAAGCCTGGAAGTTAAAGCTAAAGAATTCGGGTTGGAAATAAAACAAAACAAGACAAAATACATGAGTGGTAATAAGGGACATGTTCGACAAGCCCCTGAGATAACTTCTAAGGAAGGAAAGAAGTATAATTTTGAAGTACTTACTAGTTTCTACTATCTAGGGGTAACGTAAACAAATACAAATGAAGAAAATGAAGAAGTTAATACAAGACTGACAAAAAGAAGTAAAAGCGCTGGAGCTCTGCGAAAATCTAACAAAGTACTAAGGAGGGCGAAAATAGGAATATACAGAACAGTCATCCGACCACCAGTTCTGTATGGATGTGACACGTGGATCCTTAATAAAGACATGGAAAATAAACTAGACATGTGGGAGAGCAAGTTATTTAGGAGAATATGCAGAAGTGTAAGTGGAGATGTGTGGAGAAGATGGACAAACTAGGAAACTATGATACTATATGGGCAGCCAAAAATTACAACTATTGTAAGTATATGGAGACTACGATGGATGGGACAGACTGCTAGTGGAAGAGTAACCAAAATTTGACTCAGAGTGAGGTAGGTATAAAAAGGAGAAGACATTGACCAAGCAGGTAGTGGATGGAGGATCTTGTGTAGTGTCAGACCAGAGAGTGGAAAAAACTTGCAGAGGACAGAAAGAAGTGCAAAAAGGCACCTGAAGTCTTGAGCCGCTGAGGCCTGCAGAGCTATTTTATATACAGCATGAATAAAAAGTAAGGAACATCGATGCTACAGCCTTAAATAATAATTTTACGAAAAAAAGTTTCTAACAAAAGTTTCCTATCAAGTTATTTGTCACAATTTGGCGTTTTTCATTTTTTTTTTTCGATTGTCATATGTTTTAGCTATGACGCCATCGAATTTTTTTTTAATGGCAATCTATACTTTTTGTGGCATGGCCAGTTAGTGCTTTTTATTTTCTGTACAGCCATGTAAAAATATCATCATCTGGATAACAAAAATTTCAAGAACAATCACGATAAACATTTATTTTTGTCATTGGCAACATTTTTCATCAGGTACACTTATTGCAAGATAAACAAAAGACAATAGCAGGTCCACAAATTAGTAAAATAGTTTCAAATCATATTTAACATTAATTTAAGAAATCAAATGTTCAAACTGTTCGCCATTCACTGTCTGACAGTGGGCAATACGATCAGAAAATCCTCTAACAGCATTTTCAACTGTAGCAGGTGATATTGCTCGTATTGTGCTCGCAGATACGAATTTTTAGATTTTCCAAACTGTCTGGTCTGTTTGTATATAGTGTACTTTTAAGATGGCCCCATAAAAAGAAGTCAAGCGGGTTTAGATCTGGAGATCGCGCTGCCCACTCAATATGTCCTCTTCTTCCTATCCACCTATTTGTAAAAATTCCATCTAAATATTGACGAACATGAATGCCATAATGCACCATCTTGTTGCAACCAAATTCTATCGTTCGGCGCGTCCGGATTTTCTGCATTTGGAAGTAAAACAGCTAATGCGGGAACAAGTTCAAACCTCAAAAAATCCAAATACTGATAAGCATTTAATGTGCAATTAAAGAAAAAACGACCAAGAATTCTGTCTCCTATAATTCCCGCCCACACGTTTACTTTTTGTGGATACTGTGTGTGTAATTCTTCCATCCAATGTGGGTTATGTCGCGACCAATAACGGGAACTGTGCCAATTTACAGCACTGTTTAAAGAAAATGTGGCTTCGTCAGAGAAGATAATGGAATTCACAAACTGTGGGTTGTTATGGCACCTGTCCATCATTTCTTCACAAAACTGAATTCTCCTATCAAAATCATCTTCTGCTAATTCTTGAACAAGTTTAACCTTATGAGGATGAAATTTTTCTGTATGTAAAATATTCAGTACAGTTGCTTGACTAACATCATTACCAGGGCTAATTGTTGAGTTGAAGTATGAGGATCTCGGAAACTGTAAGTACAATGTCCAACATTTTATCGTCTGTTGCTATTTTTGGACGGCCAATTTAATCAAAGCTTTGACGTGGCCCGTTTCTCTAAATTTTCTATTAATTTTGGATACAGTGGACCACATAACAGGTTCACGATTTGGATGTACAGCATTAAATAATGCCCACACTTCATCGTGAGTTCTCTTTTTATCACTGTACCTGATCATCATCAAAATTTCGATACGTTCAGTTTCTGTTAAACGTACCATGATTAGAAATTCGTATTTAACATAGGACAGACTAAATTTTAATCACTTATTAATGCTGTCACCAAATTGACATTACAGATTTGCATTTGTTTAATTTTAAACATTTTCCAACAATTGCCTACTATTGTCTTTTGTTTGTCTTGCAATAAGTGTACCTGATGGAAAATGTTACCAGTGACAAAAATAAATGTTTATCGTGATTGCTCTTGAAATTTTTATTATGATATTTTCACATGGCTGTATAGAGAATAAAAATAAATAAATAAATCACTAACTGGTCATGCCATAAAAAGTATAGGTTGCAATTTAAAAAAAATGTCGACGACGTCATAGCTGAAACATATGACAATCGAAAAAAAAAATGAAAAACGCCAAATTATGGCAAATAACTCGATAGGAAACTTTTGTTAGAAACTTTTTTCGTAAAGTTATTATTTAAGGCTGTAGCATCGATGTTCCTTACTTTTTATTCACATTGTATATATACAGATATATAAAACTATAGTACTTGCTTTACTACTTCATAAATATTCACGTATACTTTTTCCTTCTAGTTCTTACAAAAATAGCTTCCTATATTATGTAACATACAAAATTAATTAATTTAAAAATGAGAAACAGCATGTTTTACTAAATGCAATATTTTTTGCAGGACCTCTTATTCTGTCCTGATTTTACTGTTACCGGAACTCGTAAAATCGGTCCTGTAAGTATTTTATTATTTTGTAGTATAGTGACAACATAATTAATGACTGTTTTTTCTTAATTTTTAGGATAAAGCTGAAGATTTATCAGCTATTGATAGCTGTGAATATATCTGGGAGGCAGGAGTTGGGTTTGCACATTCACCTCCAAGAAATCCAGTCTTTGATTCCAATCGAACAGAACTATTAAAACTTCTATTGACCTGTTTCAGTGAGACTATGTACCAACCACCAAGTGACATTTCACAAAATCCCAACAAGTGGATAATGTAAGATATATCTTATACTTAACATATACATTCATGAATGTTACTGTTTGTAAATTAGCATTTCAATACCGATTAGAAAGAAATAGTGTGTTGTAGTTGC
>JABXWE010104030.1:0-32692 GCA_014611495.1 Limonius californicus | reverse complement strand
GGATCTACCCTCATAATTCCATGTAAATAAATAAATACTTTTTGATTAATTATAATGAGCAACTTTCATTTTCACTTCCCTGTTCTATTTTTCTGTGAGCGTCTGGTAAATCATTAATGATTGATGGTTACCTCGTAATCAGAGCTTAATATGATGATTTATTAAGTTCAAATTGTTATACGAGTTGATTTAATTTACTGCTACTTGAAAGAAAGTGCAAGAACGTGAGAAGTTTTGAGTTCAGACGAAGTTTCCTGCGTTGGACTGCCTTAGCGGAAATTTGGCGCTAAGGATTCTTTCGGTTTAAAATTCATATCTCAGCACTGGAGTGAGAGAATTGCAAATTTTAAAAAGCATCTGATTCACAATTATAGTTTCGACCTACAGGCGTTAAAAGTTGAGGGTTGTCAACTTTTGAGCTAAGTTTGTAAAAATCGCCCATCTTTGACGGGTGATTGCGGCTGAACGGCTAAACGTATTTCAATGTTTCAAACGCCATTGGACGCATAATTTAATGCTCTTTAGAAAAGAAGAGAGTAAAATTTTCTGTAGGATAAGTACTTTTCGAGTTATAAGCGAAATTTTCAAAAAAGTGCAAAAAATTTGCGCTTTTTAGGCTCTCAAATCTGAAGCACAACCTAGAAACCGTCGCAAACTCATATACCCGTTATTCAGGGCCCCTTGAAGGGGTTAAAACGATTTCTAGCTCTCGAGCAATTTTTAGGGGCTAGAGCACTAATTTGCCTGGGCTATAGTAGGATCTTGTAAGGATTTACTACTTAAATTTATTATAGAAAGAATTTTATCCCAAATAACTGTTAATAAAATGAATTCTAAATTATTAATTTTGTTTGCTATATCTCGTGATTCCACTTTTACACAACATTTCTGAGATTCGTCTAAAGATATATCAAGTAGATCATTATTTATTTGGTTGGACTCGAATTGAAGAGCTGCATCAGCTCTACAAGATTATCTAGTAGTAGGTACATAAATTTTTACCGTAAAACGTTTATTATTTGCCGCAAAACTTTTTTCTAAAATGTTCCATCTATGAGTAGACGCCCAAAAAAATGTAGAAACATTCTCCAATAAATTAAAATATGTTATTGCTTGCAAACATGATTCATTAGCACTATTTACTATCAGATTTAACAAATGTGAAGCACAATTAACGTAATGGGCTGTTTGGATATGTTGTTTAATGCGGGTTTGGAGCCTATTGTATTTTGCAGACATATTTGCCGCATGGTCGTAGCTTTGCCCTCTACAGTTCCTAATATCCATACCTAATATATATATATATATATATATATATATATATATAATTATGTACATACAATATTACAATGTATTCATTATACAATATACATAATTATACAGCAAGTCGCTGTCTTCCCACTCCCCGTCGCCATGCCTCTCGGTCATACACCATATCTTCTTCCAGGTTTCTTTCTCTGATCGCTGTTCTCACATCTTCATTCCAAGATTTCCGGGGTCGCCCTTTTTTTCTTTTTCCTGGTGGTACCCAGCTAAATACACGTTTGGACCATCGACTATCGTCCATCCTTAAAAGGTGTCCGAAACATTTCAAACTTCTCTTTTCTATTCTTTCTACTATAGTTTCGGGAGCTGACATGCGGTTTCTTATTTCTTCATTAGTTATTCTCTCACTTCTAGAAACTCTTGCACTTTTTCGTAGATAATCCATTTCTACCGCTCTCACTTTTCTCTTTTCTTCTTGTCTCATCGTCCATATTTCACTTCCATAGCACACGACCATAACTTTTCCTATTGTTTTCTTACTTTTGTTAGTAATTCCTTTTTCCCACCATACCGAATTTAAAGCACCAATGATTTTTCTAGCATTCTGTATTCTTTGCTGTATTTCTCTTGCACCTAATCCGTTGTTATTTATTATTGCTCCCAAATATTTAAATTCATTTACTTGTTTTATATGTTTTATATCATCGTTCAGGAGCACATCAAATTTCGCTTCGGAGTTTACCACAAGGTATTCCGTTTTCTTCAGGTTAATTTGTAAACCCCACTTTGTGTATTCATTATAGAGTCTCTTAAGCATAAATTCTAAGCATATGCGTCCTGCGCGAATATTACCTGGTCGTCAGCAAAATTTAATGTAAATAAAATATGTTCATTAATAGGTATACCCATTCCCCCGCAATTTCGTTTCCAGTTTCTCAATGCTATTTCCACATAAATATTAAATAATAGTGGTGATATGCTACAACCTTGTCTAAGTCCTTTAGTAGTGTGAATTGCATCTGATAGTTGACCTCCTTGTTTGATGTATGCGATGTTATTTCTATAAAGTTCTTGTATGATTTTTATTAACTGTGGATGGGTTTCTATTAACTGTAGGGCACTCCATAATTTACTTCTGGGGACATTATCATACGCTTTTTGTAGGTCAATAAATGCCATGTGCCACTTCCTCTCCTCTCCCTATCTTTTTTTTCCAAAAGTTGTTGTATGGTACTTGGGTTATCCACACATGAGCGACCAGGCGTAAAACCACTTTGGTCTTCCCCTATCCTATGTCCTACATCTTGTTATAGTCGTTTCTGTAAGATTTTTCCATATAATCTACTTAAGGTAGGTACTATTAATACTTAGCCCTCTATAATTATCAGGGTTTTTTCTATCGCATTTTTTATATAATGATGTAATATATGATATTTTCCATTCTAAAGGAGTTTTCTGTTGTGCTAGGCATTTATTCATTAAATTTTGTAGTCTTTCTTCTGATTCCAGTCCACCACTTTTAATCAGTTCGATCGATATATTTCCAGGTCCTGGGGATCTTCCACTTTTCATTTCTTTAATATTCTTTCTTAATTCTTCTAAAGTGATTATTTGTAGTTCCCTATTCGCAATATCATTACCATTTCCACTAGTATGGTCTATAAACTCCTCCCGTGTTTCAACTAACAACGATTCGTAGTGTTCTCTCCATTTTGTAAGATTTTTTTTTTCATTTTATTTGAGACGAAGCGCATCAACAGCTTAGGTTATTAGCGCTTACTTATACCTATATTCTATTACATTCTATGCAATTATACGTTTTTACAAAAAGTTTCCATTACATTTGTTTATATTGGTATTTTGATTGCTTCTATAAAATTTAATATTTTATGTACGGATTCTTTTTGATTGCTGAGAGCTTCTTTGATATTGTTGGGAATATGAAGAATATCCCTCTGGACAGAAAACTTGATGCAGTTGATGATGATGTGTTCAACCGTTAGGGGTGTATCGCATAACATATGTAACAAAAGTTTTAGGAAAAAAAATTAAGTGCAGGATAGTATGGTCTAAGAAAAGTTTATTAAGTTTATATATTTGCAGAACAATTAAAACAATTTAAATTTTAGTATTTAATCTTAATTTACATGTAAAGGTCCATGTTCTTCTATAAGGTGAAGTTTTCGTCTGACTTGTCTCATGAGTCTTTGGCAAGCCTCAACGTTTATTTCGCGCACCTTTTGATATATTCTTCGTTTTAAGTGATCTTCAGTTTGGGCTTCCCACCCATTGTTGTAGACCTTCCTGCTAAGTAACGCCCAAAAAGTTTCAATGGGTCTCGCTTGTGGGACATTAGGAGGATTGTCTTCGCATGGCACAAATGAGACGTTATTTCTCTCCAATCATTGGTTGTTGTGTGGGCATAATGGCATGAAGCGAGATCAGGCCAAAACATAATTTCGTCATTAGCATGATATAAATTAATAAATTCAATCAATTTTGGGAGGCAATGTTGTGTATAAACGTTAGCATCGACAGCCTGACCTCTAACATGTCTCACATACGGTCTGGAGACACCTGCCTCCGAAATTGCACACCACATCATGATTTTATCCGCAAATTTTGCCTTTGCCTTTAATTTTACGTCGTCAGGTGTACCATCTAAAGCATGAGTATAGAATCCATTATTTCCACTAAGTTTTGTATTAGCAAACGTGAAGTACTTTTCATCGGCCATAATTATGATTTTGTTATTAACAAAGTGACGA
The DNA here is from genome assembly GCA_014611495.1 of Limonius californicus. NCBI lineage: Eukaryota > Metazoa > Arthropoda > Insecta > Coleoptera > Elateridae > Limonius > Limonius californicus. Next base: position 28,658 of record JABXWE010104030.1, on the reverse strand, counting down.
TCTCGTAAAGCGCGGCAGCATCGAGGGATTCTTTGTAACTGAGCAGCGGTATATTTAGGGCATTTTCTTCTTTTTCTATATTTTAAATTGTGTCTCTTCATTTCGCGACTAACTGTCATATGAGAGATATGAAAACGATGAGACAACTTACGAGTGGATTTACCAATGGTATTTTTAGCCATTTCAGCAAGTCTGTTAGCTTGAACTTCGGACAGTTTTCACGGTCGGCCACTTTTAGGTAAGTTGAAACAAGGTACATATTCCTTCTTCGCACTCACGAATTGTTTGGTATATCGTTGAGAAGGAAATATTCTCATTCCGAAAAACATCAACAATTTATTTATTTGGCATTTTGCCAACTAAGTTGTAAATACTTTTTCTTAAGTCTAATTTGTAAGACATACTGAAAACTCACAACACAAACTTAAACTGTCAAATACCCAAACAATAAACTCCTTCATTTGTTTTTCCAGGGACCACTAACTAAGCTCGTTGTTGATACCAACAAACCAACAATGATTTTTTTCCGAAAACTTTTGTTACATATGTTACATCACAGTTTGGAATATTTGCTCTTTCAAATATATAGTCATGGGTGGCTCTAATATGGCCAATTCTAAGGCGATTTATAGCTGTTTCTTCCTTACGGGTTAGACTGATGTTATGGTTCCACTTGCTAGTTTCGCTTTTAACACTGCGGAGTTTATTTGAATGTATTGAATTCCAATCGTCATTCCATTTTTCTTGAAGGCTACGTTTTATGAATATTTTTAAATCTTCTGTAGTACAATGGTTGTCAGTTTCATTAAGTGTGGTGGCCTGTTTTGCTAGTTGATCCACTTGGTCGTTTTCACGGATGTTTGTATGTGACGGAATCCATATTACTACTACTTCGATGTTTTTTAGTTTTAATTGAGTAAAAAGTGTGTGGATTTCGTTCACGTGTGGATTGTCATTGTATATATTTTGAATCCCTTGAATTGCACTGAGAGAGTCGGTTAATAATAAGTAGTTATTTGTAGAACCATTATTAACGTATGAAAGTGCTTTTTTAATAGCGTAAAGTTCTGCTGTGTATATTGAGCACATGTTGTTAAGTTTATACGATTCACTATAGTTTTGAATTTTAAATGCACTTCCCACTTTGTCACTTATTTTAGACCCGTCTGTATATATTTGTAGATGATTTGGATAATTCAGTAGTATTTCCTTTAGCAAATGTTTAAAGTAAATTGGGGATGTATCAGATTTGTGTAATTGTGAGAGGGATAAATTTATTTCTGGCAATGATATTGTCCACGGGGCAGTTTTTCTATTACATAGATTGATTGCTGGTATTATTATGTTTAGGTTTTGCATAATATTTTTTGTTCTTATAGGAATGGGAGGATTAACTGTTGGTTTTGATTTAAATTTATTTTCAAATAGCGGATTAAGAATTATTGAGTGATTGATGTGGCACGGATTAGATATTGGAGAGACGGCGTACAGCATTAGTTGTTGGTCGCGTCGCAGATGAGGTGGCAGTTCTCCTGATATACAATATATGCTTAATAAAGGACTTGTTCTATGTACTCCAGTAACTAATCTGAGTCCAGTGTTGTAGATAGAGTCTAGTTGTTTGAGTGTATTTGAATTAATTGAGGCACATATAAGATTAGAGTATTCAATTTTGCTTCGAAGTAAAGCTTTAAAAAGAACCATTAGCGAATCTTGGTTTGCTCCCCATGTAGAGTGTGATACAACTTTTATTACATCTACCGCTCTTTTGCAACTGCTTATTAGTTTATTTAAATGTGGGCGCCATGTTAATTTGCTGTCGAATGTAACTCCTAGGTACACTATGTTGTTAACATATTGAAGAGGTTTGTTATTGAGCAGTATAGTTGGATTTTTCGGATGTCGTTTTTTGGTGAAATTAATGCATTTGGTCTTTTCTGGAGAAAATTTGAAGCCAGTTATTTCGCTCCATTTATTTAATTTGTTCAATGTCTGCTGTAGTTGTGCTTGCATTTGTTTAGAATTTCTTCCTGTTGTGTAGATTATGAGATCGTCGGCATATAACAGTGGTTTAATGAAAGATGAAGTTTGTGCTATTATATTATTTATTGCAATTAGGAACAATTTTTGTAAGATTTATTAAGGGGGTTGATTTATCTTTGATATTAGTTTTCATGCTTTTAACAGTACGCCATACTGATTACGCACCACCAATAAGATTGTCTATCTGATTGCATCGTTCATCGTTGTTCCCATTGTAGATTCTTTTCTGCATTTATCTTATTTCTTAATTCTCTATTTTTCCCTTTATAGTCCTGGTATGTTTCAATAGACTTAATAGTTAAATAGATTTTGTACAGACGTTTATTTTCTTCTATTAATTATTTTATTTCTTCTGTTAGCCTTATTATAACGCCGTTCTACCCGAAGTCTAAAAAAATCGTAATTTACGCTCATTTAAATTACCGCGGTATTTTCTTTCATTCGTATATAATACGACCATTCCCGAACCTGAACCACTGAGTGAAAAGTGACAATCCGACGTAGCGCGTAATTCCCCTAAACACTAAATGTATGTTTTCCGCGTAGTGTCTCAAGTCAGTTACGAAAGACAAAGCAGAGTGATTAGCTAATCGCAGTGACGTATTTTTCTACCAATGAAATTTAATTGTACACAGACGGAACACAGCGAAAGCGCAAGAGTATACGGTTGAAGAACGAATGCAAGTGAGAGCTTGTCTCTCTCTCCATTTCTCTCTCTCTTTCAGTCGCTGTCTCCCTCTCTCTCTCTCTTCATTTTTATCGTATTTTCTTTTTCGTAGGTAACGCCTGCAGTTGTTCATTTATTACAAGTAATTAAATAAAACTTGTTAATTCTTGGTCACGTGTTCCCCTATCCCCATTTAAAATGATCTCATTTAACGCTGTTTCGTTTAACGATTTGTCTTTTAGTAACGCATCTTTAGTGTTAAACTGGGTCTTACTGTACATAAATTCAACACATTTTTAAATTAGTATCACAACTTTCGGATTTTTTTCTGCAAAAACAATAACATTTAACTAAGAAAATACGCTTTTATCTACGACTATAATATAATGTATTCGTTACATATACCTTTTTAGTTGAAGAATGATAGATATTCTCCATTGCCGTTGGATTCTGTTTATTTCGGTGGGATTCTGTATCAGAATAATAATAAAAGATAAAAGACTTTGATGTTGTTCCAACTATATTTTTGTATTTGTTTCGTGTTTGTATCTACCCACTTTTTCTTCTGTCTTCTGCATATTTTGGTGGCTTCTTTCTTATTTCTCTGTAGTTTCTGATATCTTCCTCATCGTTTTCTCTCAACCATATTAGTTTTACTTTCCTCTTGTTGTTTATTGCTTCCGCGTGTGGTACATGTATTACTATTTAATTTACAATTATACGATAAAATTTGTTTTCCAAACCTACTTAGAGAAACTGCGAGGAACTTGTTGCCATACCTAATTTACACTTCGAAATTTTAATAGAGATCGACATTAACAGCAACAGCATCTATTTAAGCAGTTGCTTGAGAATTTGTGAGAGTAGCTGCAAAAACAATTATGGTTCTGTTTGAAACAAATAACTTGTATATTGTCTCTTTAATGTAAACAAAGATTTCTTGGATTTTCCTGCAATGTACATATTTATGAACATGTAAGGTGACTATGGTAAAGGCGCTCAATTTAGAAAATACGAGAACGGTTGATGAATTAGAAAATCAAAATTTTAGGTATTTATAATATTTTTTACCGACATAAAATGGGCGGAATATGTTTCCAAAATAATAAAATACACCCAATTTGTAATCTAATCATTGTAGCTCTTGTAACAAGCGAGATGTCCACTTATCATAGTCAACCTGGAAAATAATTTGTACAAGGTTAAATTACTCATAACAATTTAATTGCAGAACCTGTTATGAACTTAATTACTAAAACAACAGAATCGTCCATCACAGCAACATGGGAGCAGGCTGAAAATGATGAATGCTGCTATGATTATTTGGTGGAGCTCGTAGGAACTAACAAAAATGCAATAACAATACCATTAATTTATACGTTTGATAATCTGCAACCATGCTTGCAATATGAAGTTAGGGTAACAGCAAGATCAATCGTTGGAACTCTTGGAGAATTTGTTTCCCATATCACTTCCACTTCTGAACCAACCAGTAGGTTAACTCAGGAATGTTTATAAACAAATTACTTATGGACATTCTTTTATAGCACTTGCACCAGTTAAAAATTTAAATACCAAAGCAACTCAATCGTCCATAACAGTAACATGGGAGGTACCTGAAAACGCTGCATGTGTTAAACATTATTCTGTAGAGCTTGTAGGAATTGATGAAATAGCTACAAGTTCGTTAACATGTACGTTTGATAATCTACGACCATGCTCAGAATATGAAATTAAGGTACTGGCTATATCAATCAGTGGTGCCACTGGAGAAGATAATTCTAACAATATTTCTACTTCTGAACCGACAGGTAAGTTAATTTAGTTATAGGTTCTTAAACAATTTTAGTTTACTGACCGTACAAATTCTATTAACTGGGTATTCACATTGCAACTACATGTAAGTGATAACTCATATTTATGAGGGAAAAATGTTTTTTTAACGTTTATTTAATTTTAATAAATAATCTTAAACTTTAACACTTATTGAGAGTGTAAGTGTAAATGAAGTAAGGCGTGGGCTGCCTATATCACACACTTTGATTGCTCATATTAAGAAGTGAGATAATATCCGTTCCTAGGCTGACTCTACAGTAACGGATTCTAAATATTTAGACTAAAGAAAGAAAGCACACAGTACTTTGTATTTATTCTCATTTAGTAACCTCTTGCCTTCTGTTAAATTCGCAACATCATTCCAACCAGCCTGTATATTAGTTTACTCTTATTAATTAGCAACATCTAAAGTTCTATTGACTGGAAATTTAAAAAATATTTTAATGAACTATGTTTTTTACCTACAGTTATACATTTCTTAAATTTTAATGAGTTATTAGGTTCCATACACAACTCCCAAATGTAATATTTTATTGTTGAATAAAATAATAAGCGCTGCTGACTTAATTTAGAACAAAAATGAAAGAGCCATTCTATATTAAAATCATTAAATGTGGTTGTTTGATTGCTGTATTAAATATTCAGTCAGTAGAACTATTAGTATTGTTTACTACTATCCTAGGGGATATGGTGTGAGCAGGTTGATATTTTAATAAAAGGTAAATGTATTCTAGTTGATTATATTTATGAAGTATAAATCTATATCTATATCTGTACTTCCAGTATTCTGACAGTAGAATTTAAGTTTCTGACTAAAAGTAACGGCTACGGCTGGATGTGTGATAGATTTTTTATTTTACCGAAAGGTAAATGGTGACAGGGTGAAAGCAACTGTCGGTTCTAACTTGATCCTAAATACCCACTCACTGATATTGTATTGTTATTGAGTGAGTGTAAATTAACCCAAAATGGTTAATAGGTCATTATAAATATCAGGTATCACCTATCCATCTTTAACATAAATACCCAATCAGTAGCATTTTTAAGTATTTATTATTATTATTTCCCTTATTCTCAAAGGGGACATAGGGTGTCTACAAAGTATTTCCCCTGTTCTTTATTTTCTGCTGTCCTTTTCAGCTCTGTAAATGTGAGTTGTGTTTCTTCTTCCACTGTTCTGCGCCATGTTTTCTCGGTCGCCCTTATCTTCTTTTTCCCTGCGGATTCCAATTCAACACTGCTCTCGTGGGTTCGCTAATATCTTTCGTTAAGACATGGCCTAGCTATCCATATTTTGTTCTCTTTCTTTGTATGTTTACGTCTTGTTGTCTCGTTTTAATCTTTAATTCTTTATTTGTTATCGTTTCAGGCCACCAGATTCTTAATATATATCTCAGACATCTGTTTACAAAAATCTGTAGTTTTCTTCTAATCTCGTTTGTGACGCACCATGATTCGCAGCCGTTACATTAATACCGGTTTCACTGTTGTATTAAAAACTTTTAGCTTAGTGTTTATTTTTGTCTGTCGCTCTCCAGATTTTGTTCCTTTTACAGAACGCACCCCTAGCTATATTAATTTTTTGTTCAACATCTTTCAGGGACCCACCGTCACTAGTTACTATGGCACTCAGATAATTGAAACTGTTCACTTTTTCTATATACCTACATATAATATTGTGTAAAATCATGCATTTTGTCATCAGAATATTCTAAATCTTCTATAAAGTTTCTGTTAAATTCCAGGTAATTCTTCTTTTCCCATTAACTGCTTTTCTCATAACCTCATCCATTACAATAAGGAACAGCAATGGCGAAAGGATGCATCCTTGCCTTACTCCTGTTTCTGTAGGGAAAGGTTCTGTTAGTATCCCTTTATGCAAGATTCGGCATCTATAACCAGTATAACCTATTTTTATGAGTCGTATTAGTTTCTCTGGTAACCCCCTGTTTCTTAAGGTTGGTCAAATGCATTCACGGTGTATAAAATCGAACGCCTTTTCGTAATCAATGAATAAAAGTTATAGTGGTAACTATGGAACTATGCAGATTGTTCAATGACGATTCTTAAGGCATTTATATTGTCGGCACAAGACCGACCTGCTCGAAATCCACTTTGTTCGCCACGGATATCCTTGTCTAGAACTTTCATTATCCTATTTGGTATTACTTTATAGAAAATCTTGTTTACTACACTCAATAGACTTATTCCTCTCCAATTCCCACATTTTGTTGGGTCGCCTTTCTTTGGAAGTTTTACTATAATTCCCTCTTTCCGCTCCTCTGGAAATATTTCTTCTCTCCAGACTTTTTCTACCAGTGGTTATCTAATTTTAACATATCTGCTAAAATCTGGTCTATGCCAGGGGCAGCTTTACATAGTTCTTCTCTGGTTGGACAGTCTGTATCTATTTGTATTTCCTGTTTATGTTCTATTTGAGGTAGTTGTATCGTATCTCTTTTAATATTTATAACTTCTTCAAAATGCTCCTTCCATGTTAGCAGTTGTTGTTTAGTTGATGTTAGTATTTGTCCATTCTTGTTTTTTGTTGGTCGGTCTTCTGCTTTTTTACTTTTCCCTACTATTTTATTGATTGCTTTATATAATTCATAACTACCACTTTTTTTGAATGCTCTTTCTGCTTCATTTGTTTTTAATTTTATCCTCCTCTTTACTTCTTTACTTGCTGTTGTATATCCATGTTGAGGTTTGAATCCCCCGCCAATAGTTGATTACAAACCTCACCAATAGAGTTTAGTTTTAATTTTAAAAGGACCAGGTGCAACACTGTTGACATGGCCGTTCATGTATAACGAATTACTTATAAATGTACTCTTGAATTTACCTGTATTATTAGTTATAAATAAATATCGTTCATTCGAACTCGTACGTGTTGTTGAATGAAAGAAAATACAAACAATTGCTGTTCTATATTGTTGTTATATTTCCCTCCTCTTTTCCTCAACGTCATTGGCTTGTAGTCCTTTGTTTCACCTTTTCCCATGTTTCTTAGCTAATCCATTCTGCTCTCTTCTTCGTTTTCCTTCCCACTATAGTGTCAAATACTTTTCAAATAGCTTTTTTACAATTTTGCCACGCGTTTTCTATTAAATCGCCATAATTAACTGTTTCTGCTTCTCTTCTCATGCCTATTTTAATATTTTGCTTAATTTCTTCATTTTTATTCGATATTGTACTGCGTATTTTTGCTTCTTAAATCTCGCTTTTTCTGTTTCTTTAACTTAAGTCGTACTTTTGCTAAGACCAAGTGGTGACCCGTATCAACATCGGCACCTCGTTTGTAGGTAACATCTAATAACGCTTTTTTCTACCTCGAACTTGTATAAATATGATCAATTTGACTCACCGTTTTATGATCAGGCGACACCCAGGTATTTTAGGGCAGTCTTTATGTGAGAAAAGTGTTCCCCCTATTTGTAATTCGTATAGGTAATCCTCATATTTCAAGCAGTAGTTCTCCATTTTCATTTCGTTCTCCAAATGCACGAGTTCCTATTATATGTTCCAAATGTTTGTTACTATTGCCAACTTTGGCATTAAAATCGCCCATTAGCATAATTACATCTTTCATTCGACCACCTCCGTCCGAGCATCACACTGTATTATTGTTATTCTCTCTGACACTGGTTTCCGCTCTAATAGCATATCTCTAAAATTTTTGTGTAGTACTACTCCAACGTATTCGTGTATATCATCCTCTTCATTTAGCCCGGAGTACAAAAAGCTATAGATACCACTCACTTTTTCACTGCTGTTTTTCCATCTGGTTTCACTTCACCCCAGAATGTTTAAATTATACCTTCCCATTTCACTTATTACTTGTTGAAGTTTTCCTGCTTAGTAAAGAGTTCTTATATTCAATTGCCCTATTTTATTTACTTTTTCATTTATTTTGTTTTTGTTTTTTTAAGGAGGTAGTCAGTAAATTAGAAATGCTCTTCTTAAACTAACATCTTTGAAAAACTAATATTTATTATGACTTTTAGAAATTGGACCAGTGGAAAGTTTTACCGTACAAGATGATAACCCTCTAGTAACTTGGAAACATCCATTAGACACTGAACACTGTAATATAATTTACACTCTACAATTATATGACAGCACAAGTAACACATGTGAAACCAATACTACCACTGAAACATCATATATAATTAATTATAACTCTTGGATTGGTTGCATGAAGTATAGTATATCAGTAACACCTACTTTAGGGTCCTCCGAAGGTTTGCTGACCACCGAAACTATACAGTTTTCCAAAGGTAACAATTTTGCTGTTGATAATAATCATTTCAATGTTTAAATACGCATCAATTTTCTTGAAGTTGCAAATCCACCTACGTGCATAGCAAAGGAGGTCAATAAAACCATCGCTATCATTGAGTGTAGATTAGACGATTACGAAATAAACATGTGCCCTATAAAGAAAATCTTTATAAATTGTGAAGCAAATGAGGATAATAATGGGAGCTGGGTCATATGGAATGCGAATACTTCTCAAGATATTGAAGATGATTTCAGCCGCCTTCCTGTCGATGTCACGGTTGCGAACATCTCGGAATTTACAAACTATACTTGTTATGCAATCACTGTTAATATTGTTGGAGACTCACTTGAAAGTGAACAAGTGGCGTTTAGGACTAAAGAAGGAGGTACCTATGTAAATAATTTATTTTAAAAACTCAGTGTCCAGCTAACAATATAAGTAGTCAGCATCTTTGTACAACTTTTACAAAACCTTTGCCGCAAATACGTAGTAGGCGTGTGCCCGGTATTAAGGTGGGGAAGACGTTCTAGGATGTCCTGACCACTAGCACCTTCAGGTTGCCTTTAAATATGGCATCTCAAGCACGTGTCGCGAACGTCAACGAGTAACTTGTTAGTACTTTATAGAAACTTGCTGTGCAGTAAAAATACATTATAATTGTATATTTCTATATACATATATAAAACAAATGATGCATATGTAGTATTTAGTAGTAAGAATTTGAAACATTCAAATCTAACTTTCACTTTAAAAAATAGTAGAAGGGTACATTGTAGAAATTGCAAGTATGACTTGAGATAGAAGGACACTATAGTAAAAAGTGTAGAAGTAGAAGGAATAAATTTAGTAATTTTGGAATGTTGTGAGCATACTAATATTTCTACAGAGTGCCTGGATGTATGAACTCATATGTTACTAATCCCACTTTAAAATTGAAAAACTACGAGTAAATTTTAAAGTAACAATAGGTAACGTTGTTGCCTCTGTTGTTTGAGCAATTCCTACAGCACAATAACATTTGCAATGTAGTACTAACGGTTGCACCAAATAAGCAAAAATCCTGCCTGTCATAGACTTAATATACTAGCTGGGTGGTCATTTGATAAACCTCTGGTTGTCACAATTTGAATACATCTTTGTTACAGTACCAAGTGCACCATTTTTATACGAAATAACGCAACCCTCCAATACTACATTTAACATAGCGTGGGAAGAACCCGAAAAAATACCTGGACTTCAGCAAAATTATTCTCTCTTAATAACACCCTACGAAATACCATACTTTATACCTGATGATAAGGCATGTACACCTCGAGGGAAAAATAATTATACGTATGAACTTTTCCCATCGAACACTTCATACTATTTTACAGAAGTCCTTCCCAGTTACAAATATAACATTTCTATTGTTGCTTCTACTCGCGTTGGATACGGACCACGCAATGAAACTAATAAACAAGCAAATCCAACAAGTATGACTTTTGTTTAAAGTGTTTGAACTTGCAGGTAATCTATTGTGTTTTAGTTCCAGATGAACCGCGCAGCATAGATTATTCCGTAAACAACAATTCAAACATAACTAATTATGATGCAAATGTTACTTTAGCTTGGCTATTTCCTTGTTATACAAACGGTGAAATGGAACATTTTGAAGTTGATGTAGTTGGAGTGCCGTATGCAGATTTGGACAAAAATAATGATACCAAAAATGATACTGTTCCTGTAAACGAAAAAATTGAAAACCTAGATTATAGCTACACCATTAGAGATTTATTGCCTGCATTCAAATACAGTGTTTATATCAGAACAGTAGCTAAAGCGAATTTAAAAAGCGACCAACCACCTTTGATTATTTATTCTCCAGAAAGTTGTAAGTATGTGGTTTAATCTAATGCTATTAAAGGGGTTTTTATTAATCCCGATATTCTCAAAATATGTTGAGTATCCATAAATGATAGTAATGATATAGATGATTTTGAAATTCAAATTCTCCCTAGTGGTTTCTGTATATGATTAATTGTTGCAGTATGGGAGGTTCTTAATAGAATTGGTAATAGAACCGGAAATAAACCAACATAAAATAAATAATAGATACATGTCTCGTGGTATGTTTTTACATGGGGATTGAACCTGCAATCACGGATAATAACTATCAACCAGCACTTACTCCACAATCTCCCATAAACTGACATAAGCTCAGACCTAAAGAATTTTGACATAGCAACTGTATAATAAGATTATGTTTATTTTCCTTTTCTTCTTCTTCTTCTTTCCTTCATGGTGTGGGTCGTATGACCCGTCCTGGTACCCCTAGTTTTCCTGGACGTCCGATATCCCTTTTGCCCTGTATCTTATAGCTATTTTTGGTTTGCTTTCTTCCGTCATTCTTTCTAGATGTTCACTCTACTCCATTGTTGTCTATTATCTGTTTTCTATCTTGTAGTTTATATACATTCAATATTTTCCAAGTATAGCTACTATACAAGATGGGATAGCTAAGTTGCCCCCATCCCCTTTAAAAATAGTGGAAGCAACCCAACGTACCTGTATCACAGCAACTCAGATTATTGAATTTTGTATAGTATACAAACTAGTCATAGTTACTTTCTGTCAAGTTGATCTTATACTGTAGTAATTAACAGTTTCACTAATATTAACTATATTAGTATTTAACCAGAAAAGTACCTAGCCATTGGTACTATAGTACAACTAAACAAGTGAACAACGACAAAAAATAACCAGGAGAACTTTATTTAATTCAGTAAATGTTCAAAATTGCCTCCAACCACTTCCGCAGATTATATAATTCGCTTTAACATAAATGTTTGTACTCGAACAAGTCAAGTGTAAATGATGTACACGCCCCAATTATTCTATTTTGTAAATCATGCTCATTTACTACTGAAATTAGCTATAATATTTCTTGATTGCACCAAAAAAGTCTAGTGGAGTGATATCGCAACTTCTTGGTTGCCATGGATGCACAACTCGTCTTCCAATCCAATTTGTTCCAAATACATTATTGAAGTAATTCCTAACAACGCAACTGTAGTGAACAGGACAGTCATTATATTGGTACCAAAGTTCTTGTCGCACATTGAGTTCTACATCATCTAACAACCTGGATAAAACGTTTTGTAGGAAATCTAACTAACATTCTCTGTTAAATTTTTATGGAAGAAGTGTAGTGCGATAGTATGGTTATTTATTATGCCACACCGGTATATTTGCACTGCAATATTTGACCCACTTAATGTGTGTTACATGTTTTAGACCCAGACGCACCAGTTTTGAAACCAGTTACAGATGTCAAAGAGAAAGCTTTTACATTGGAATGGGATGAACCTCCCCAAAAAAATGGATATCTGCTCAATTACAATCTCACTATAGTAACAAATGGTTCTTTATATTGGGTACCTCAAGGTTGCTTTAAAAATAATAATAGTTACCCATATGGTATATCACCGATCTTAAGAAGTTTCACATTTGAAAAAGCTTTACCATACCATGAATACAGTGCATTTATTGCTGCATCGACAAGTGTTGGAAAGGGTTCCGCAAATAAAACCTTGATAAAAACTTTGCCCTCGGGTAAGAATATTTTAAAATATACAGGGTGGTGAATTTTTCGATATTCACCATTGGCAACTCGGAAACGGTAAGAGATACGAGGTCGGTTAAATAAGAGAAAAGTTGCACTTTTTTTATAGCGATTGAGAATCTCAAAATAAATCCTGAATATTTTGATACGTTCTTGATTTATCACGAAAAAACTGAAAATTGTGATTTTAGAAATAAATTAATATCTTCCCTACCATTTATGCTATTTCAATCAAACTTGGTAACTTTGTTTTTGGTTACTGTGAGTTGAATGACATTGAGAGAAATTTTCTAGGCTTCCTACATTTCGAGCTGCGATAGTAAACTTTTTTATTTCTTATGTCCGCTATATTGGATTATCACACCATTAGATAGACAACAAAATTAGCTTTTCAAATTGGTAACCAACATAACATTTTTCTCCAAAGCACTTGTAGAAATTTGAAAATTTGTGTAAATAATGCATAAAATCACTTGCCTTTGAAAAATAATTAGAATAATAATTAAAGTGAGAGATTGTATTGCTAGTTGTCATATAAACTCTTTAAATACTGCAAACACATTGGTCTAACGATAATGAGATAACAAATTCAAAAACATCAGATGATTATTTAAAATTAAAAGTGCGTGCCAGTTATAAAACAATTGAAACTGACAGGTAATAAATGATTTGTTTTAATAACAAAATAAACAGATTGCGTTTATGTGGTGTACTTCATCGTGTTTTGTAATTGTCAAGATGTGCACCGATGAAGAAAAGCAGGATATGTCTACGATGTACATGTACGATGTCTACATTCCCAGCAATAGAAATTCTGTTTTTGTATTATGTATACAGAGAGAGAACTACTCCACCGAACAATGTTTGTAAGGATTTCATGAAATTTGACAGTTTGTGGCAGGTTTAGAAGACCGCGAGGGCCGTATAGAAAAGGAATTATTGCTAATGAAGTGAATGTGCTGGCTCAATTAGCGATTGGTCCCGAAAACTCCAGTCGAAGAATTTCTCAAGAGTGTGGTATTGATGATTCATATGTGAGGAAAATCATCAAAAACATAAGTACCGTGATTATAAATTCACACATGTTCAAACTCTTCATCCTGGTGTTCGTAATAAAAGATTGGACTTTCGTTATTGGTTTCGTGAAAAACTACATGATACACATTATTCCAGAACTACGCTATGGGCTGAGGAGTCTTTATTTATAAATTCGGGAATGTTTAATTGGAAAAATCTTCATTGCTATGCAACAAATAATCCCCGTTTAATAAAAGAAACTTGGCCGCTATTTCGATATACTTTGAACATATGGGCTGGCCTTTTAGATAATGCGGTTCTGGGTCCATATTTGATAGATGGACATTTCCATTTTTTTCAAACAAATTTAGAAGATATGCTAAACGAATTGCCATTAGTAACCCTTCAAAAGCATGTGGTACCAGCAAGAGCTGGTCCTCACAACGCCCGTGTTGTTCGAGATTAGTTAGATGCACATTTTCAAAATTCATGGCTTGGCACCTTTGGCCCTGTTCGTTGGCCTCCATGATCGCCATACTTAACGCATATGGATTACTTTTTATGGGGCAGTGTAGAAGACGCTGTGTATGCCTCCCCGACGTAAAATATCGGACATCTTGCCTCAAAATCGAAAATGCCTTCGACTCCATTCCGAGGCAGACTATCCAAAAAGCGGTGAACGAAATGAATTTAAGGACTGACGTCTGCGTCATAAATAACGGCGCGCACTTTGAACAATTTAAATAATCTTAGTGTTTTTGAATTTGTCACCCAATGAAATGTTTTCAGTATTTAAGGAGAATACAATCCGTCACTTTCATTATTATTTCAATTGTTTTTCAAAGCCTACGCTTACGCCTACGATTTCATAAAATATTCACATACATGTTCAAACTTTAACCAATTTTTTGAAAGAAAAGGTTCATGTTGGTTACCAACTTGAAAAGCTAATTTTTTTGAATATTCAATGATGTGATGATCCAATATGGCGGACATAAGAAATAAAAAAGTTGACTATCGCAGCTTGAAAAAACATAACGTTACCAAGTTTAATGAAGTTTGAAGATTTTCAATTGTCATAAAAAAGCGCAATTTTTCTCTAATTTAACAAACCTCGTATTTCTTTCCGTTTCCGAGTTGCCAACGGCGAGCACCAAAAAATTCACCACCCTGTATACATATCAATAAAAAAAGTGGCAGTTCAAACTTCAAAATAAAAAGGTGTTATATATGACACCATTTGATTTGGTAATCTGTTTTAACATAATCGCATATTTTTAACTAAATTAATTATTTGTTGTCAATATTACAATTTACTTTCGGCTTAGACCGCGTCGTCATTTGGGAACTACACCCAGCATTATCAGGTAAAGACCGACCTGTAGCTTGTCTGCCTTTACATGCATTTGCTCTAGATGTTTGAGCCATATTTGTTCGTAGGCCCCGCCTGCCTAAACAGGGCCGTGTGCTTAGATTATTTAAATATTGGGGCGGACAAGGATTTCATCTTAATGTATTTTGTTTGCCAGGACCAGAGTGTTCTATTCACTCTGAAGATGCAAGCTGCAAGTCTTGCGAAACGTTAGTTTGTTTTGGTTCACAAACAGCTAAATAAGCCGATTAAGTATTATTGTCCTGGCAAACAAAATACATTAAGATCAAATCCTTGTTCGCCCCAAGCTTTAAAGAATCTAAGCACACAGCCCTGTTTAGTCAGGCAGAGCCTACAAACAAATATTGCTGAAACTTCTAGAGCAAATGCTTGTAAAGGCAGACCAGCTACAGGTCGTGTCTTACCTGATAATGCTGGGTGTAGTTCCCAAATGACGACGCGGTCTAAGCCGAAAGTAAATTGTAATATTGACAGTTCGAGAAACCGCGAAAGCCTCAAAGAATATTATTATTTGTTCTTAATTAATAATTCGAAATATTCAGAATATCTATAGAGTTTGAATTATTAGTTATTATGAATTTCAATGAAGTGATGCAGCAAACAGTTAACATTTATTCTTAATACTGTTTTTGCGTATTCATTCGTTTTTAAATTTTTAAAAAACAAAGATGAGACGTTATACAAAAATTATATCCTCCTTAGATAGATGGACAAAACAAATATTACACTAATATATTTTAATATGTGAACACAATCACATATTTCTAACTAATTTAATCATTCATTCTTATATTGTGTTTGTTTACTAATTCATTCTTAAATTAAGCGGCATGAAAAGTAAACATGCGACTACACAAAAATGAAAACCTTTTCAGATAAATTGATAGAAGTGATGTTACAGCCATCTTTTTTAATATGTGAACAGAATCACATACATTTCTAATTAAGTTAATCATTCATGTTTAATTTCTTTTCCTTTGTTGATCGGTTATAAAATTTTACTGACTAGCCACTTTTTTGCATATTCCTGAATTATAATTTTATTTTTATACTAATATTTTCGTGTAGTTCCCAATTCAGCCAGAAATATTACTGCAATTCCAATAACTCCCACAAATTCAACAACTGATGAATACAATTGGCAAGCATTAGTTTCCTTTAAATATCCATGCAATACTTATGGGTCTTTCAAGCAGTTTAATATTATTTTGCATGGAACTAGAGCTAATTATGATGCTTATAAGGAAACACGCAATGCAACCTTTGCCAAAGAAGAATATCAATTTTGGTTTGATCTGCGTGCTGAATATAACTACACACTAACAGTGCAAATAGAAACAGAGAGCCACAAGAATACATCTGAGAAGAAATTCAAAAGTCCATCAGGAGGTAACTTTTTGATGATTTCTTAATCAATTATAAACCATATGATAGCAGAAATTTATTTCAGTTCCCCCCACGGCAGTCAAAGATATCCAAGCACCCGTCCCTTATGATGCAACTCAAGCACAGTTCCCCTTCACATGTGATCTGTTTAATGACCAATATGGTACAATACTCTACTATGCTGTAATTCTTGGTGAAAGTAATTATGAAGAGAAATCTATTTATGGGTTTTGGAATGGTACGAACGACACCTGGCCATCTATCGGCTATGCTTTTAAGGAAGGAATACAAATACGACCATATCAAGCTACACCTGTTCGTTGGAATCCCTTTAATGGTTTGAATATAAGTCGCCTTTAGTGGAACAGCTAACTACTAACGGGTTGCATTTTAGATACCAACTGTTATAATTACACATTTATACTTGGAGATAATTCATCGGAATTTAATAAACCCCTGCAAGATGGAATTACATACACAATAAAAGTACGGGGATTCACCGAATTTGGTTTTAGAGATTCACCTACAATAATATTTTTAATGCCAGGTAATTGTACAGTGGAATTTTGATTAATGTGTGATTAAATGAAAATAGGGGCGAACTAAAAAAGGAAAGACGAGATGAAGTAAAATTCCTACAAAGCTATAAATATTTCATTTAGAAATTTTAACTTTACAATCTCAATTGTCAATATTAATTGCCGACACTTTAAGTAGTTTTACCACTTGTCGCAAATACCTAGCGGGTATGTAGAAGGAACGCACCCAGTAGTAAAGTGGGGAAGAATTTCAACATTGCTGGGACGGCCTGTTTACTAACACTTCTTCTATGTGATGTAAAAAAATACAAGGAGTGTTCAAATTTAAATAGAAATGTTTCCATTAAAACCCCATCTGAAGACAGTGGGAGAAATTAAATTAATTAAAGGTTCGCCGACTCATAGTTTGACAGTTACAGTTGCGATGTCGGATAGTTCTGTTCATTGTAGCGTTGGACATGGCATAATAAGCAAATTTATTACGAATGATGTCGTAAATTCCACTGAAATTCTTACAAGCTGCGACCACAATACGGCGATCAATGTTTTTCTGAAAGTCGGGTATTTCAGTGGTCGAAATCTTGTAGGGACGGGAGGACTCGTGCAGTAAATGACCCTTATGTACGATGAGCTGCAACTTCGAGTAATCGTGAAAATTAAGAAAAAGTTAATAACCTTCTTCAGCAAGACAGATGGGTAACAGTTCGTCATATTTCTCTAAATTTACAAATTAGTGTCAAAGTGTTGAAGACATAAAAACAAGCTAAGGTGAGTGCCAAGTGGATTCTGCGCTTGTTATCCGAAGAACACAAATTCCATCGTTTGCTAATCGCTTCTTCTTTACTATGGCAATATGAGAGAGAAGGAAATGTATTTTTGGACTCAAATGTGACATCTGATGAAACCTGGGTACATTATTTCACTCCCGAGTCAAAACGCAGTGGTAGCACACCACACCTCATAAGCAAAGAAAGCAAAAAGTGCGTTGTCAGTTAGTAAAGTAATGGCAACATTTTACTGGGATTTTCAGAAGGCGTTCTTTGTTGATTTCCTTACAAAACGTTGTACAAAATAATGCAAACTATTATTCAACACTTCTGTGCGATAAAGTTTAGCAGATGATCAGGAACAAACGGAAGAGAAGACAAAGTTCCGTTTACTTTCTCCAAGACAATACTCGCTCTCATACCATTGCAAAAACAACGGAAACCATAAAAAAAATCAGTAGGACCTTCCTTCGTATGCAACATACAGTTTTGATCTTGCTCCTTCCCATTTTTATTTGTTTGTCCCACCAGGAAAAGATTTCAGTCAAATAAGGACGTTATCCAAAGTGGATATGCATGCAACCTAAAGACTTCTTCCAGGAAGGTATCAGAAAATGTACAGATCAGTCGCGTAAGAGCATCGCTAGGCAGGGGGATTACAGAGAAAAATAACAGCTTTCATCGATGTAATATTGTAATATCCATTTTAATTAAAATAAATTCCTGTTTAAATTTGAACACTCCTCATAAATGGAAGTACAGGAGAAATGTTTTGCTCATTTTAAATATAACTCTGAAATAACCTTTACAACTTGCAGCTCTCACAAATCTGGCGTTAATACTAGGACTCACATTTGGAATTCTTGGTACAGCATTGTTGTTAGGGTTCATTTTCATTTTGTGGAGGAAGCGAAAGCAATGGTGAGGTTATTTAAGTAAATTAAGGAGTAAAAAATAATAATAAAGTGTTTTAGGCAAATGAAAAAAGAATCCATAAAATCTATACCGCTTACACCAATTCCAGTAACGATTAAACAATTTTCACAGTATTATAATGAACTTAGGAATAACAGCGATAGGTTAAAACAAGAATTTGCATTCCTAGGGAATAAAAGTAACGAACTGATTTTACCCAGCTACGACGGCCTACTGCCAGAAAATAAAAAAAAGAATAGATACACAAATATTATACCATGTAATATATTGCAACAATGGTCCATAACTTCAATTATAATATTTTTATTTGTATTTGCAGATGATGAAACGCGTGTAAAATTAGTTGATACAAATGAAAATTATACTGAAACAGATTATGTAAATGCCTCATACATTATGGTAATTATAAAAATGTCTTTTTATACACATTTTAAGCATTTTCTAATTAGAGTTTTATTGTTTGGCAAATACTTTTAGGGTTATTCAGGCACCATGGAGTATATAGCAACGCAGGGCCCTATGGAACACACATGCATGGATTTTTGGAAAATGGTTATTCAAGAAAATTCGTCGCTTATTGTTATGGTAGCTCAATTTGTAGAACAAAATAAGGTATTTCACACATTAACAATGTAATAATCGAATTAACTCATCACTATTGTCATTTTAGGATAAGTGTTATAAATATTTTCCAAATAATCATGAAAACATGGAACTGGAAAATGGAATTGCCATCAGGTGCTGTACAGAACTTGATTTTAAGACTCATATTGTGCGAACATTATTAATTCAAAAAGTAATTATTAAATCATTTGACAAACTCTGTTTCTAGAAAAGAGCATGTTTTAGGACTTACAGCAATGGACAGTGACACATCTCCAGTTCACAGAATGGCCAGATTTTGGATGTCCGACAGGAACTGATGTAATATTAGAATTCTGTCAACTAATGCGAGAGCATGCAGAAA
The DNA here is from genome assembly GCA_014611495.1 of Limonius californicus. Lineage (NCBI taxonomy): Eukaryota > Metazoa > Arthropoda > Insecta > Coleoptera > Elateridae > Limonius > Limonius californicus. The sequence goes on along the minus strand of JABXWE010104030.1, from coordinate 9,221 downwards.
GGAATTCGGATCCTATTGTAATACACTGCAGGTATGTTTTTTAAAACTTTTATTACACAAAATAAAAATTATGCTTATAATACTGTCAACAGTAAAATAACCCTAAAAATAATTAATAATACTGATTGTAATAGGACCTCATAAATGAGTAAAATAATGCTGTACATATAATATGAAAACTAAATCGGGCCATTAAATACTGTCCTATATTTAAATAATTTCTAAGCCAGAACCACCCACATAGAAAATTCTGAAATTCATGATTTTTCATTCTGCCCAATATGTTTTGAAGGCTAAACAGTTGCTGATTTTAACTTCGTAAACATACTGTATATTAAAGCCACAATCTTTAACAACAAATTTAAATAAGTAACAGATAAGTATGGTATACAAATCCTTATGCAAATCTATTTTAGATTGTAAACTTTGGAAACTATATCAAGGCTTTGTACAAGGTGTTCTAGGAGAAAATTTTAAGATTTCATCATTTGATTGTAGATAATGGGATTGAAGACCATTTTTGTACCTCCAGTCAATTTAGAAAATAAAATTTCAACACAGAAAACCATTAAAATTTGCAGTTTTAACAAATTGCGCCATTTATGAGAAGTTATAATTTTTTTTGTTGGCTGTTTTATATGTGTATATGCTTTTATTTATGGTTACACCATAACCTAAAAATAACGTACTTTTCAGAATTTATTGTGTATTTTTTCTGTTTGGTATTCTCGTGTTTGGTTGTTTCTGTACCCATTAATTAATTGTTGCATTACAAGAAACGGTTAAACAATATCTTGCCCCCCTTTTTTCTTTATGAATTTTTAAGTTGAGGGTAGTGATGTTGTTTTGTTACCCTTCACTGTAATTAAACTTTAGGGTCGTCATCAATAAAAATTGTTTAATACAGGGTACTCTATTTAAAATAAGAAAATTATGGCCGGTTCGGGTGACACTAAACTCTATTTGTTGAGCATTGAGCTAGAACGTCAACAAACGCACGTGTTTGACTCACCCGAGCGCTTGGTGATTGGTCTACGCTAGATAACGCTAATGCCTCATTACTTAAGGAGTAATTGACGCTCAAAACCTTTACTTTGCATTTGTAATTACCGGGTTAAGTTTGTGTGCTTTTTGAGCAGTGCTTGTCGGTTTTCGGAGCGTTTGTATAGTGCCTGGTGCTTATTTTCTTAAAATGGAGCAAGTTGTTCCAGAAATGTGTAATCGTAGGGGGCCTCCTACTACTTTCAATGTACAATATGCGAAACTTATTCCTAAACTTGCATTTCTGAGCTTGGTAAATTTCAGTGTAGGTTCACGAATTTTTTTTCGGAATGAAATACCAACCGTAAATAAAATTTTGACGGTCGTTAACAATGATGACGAATTGCCGAGTTTTAAGAGGTCGACTTTATATGGAATATTAAAAAAATTAAATTTTAAATGGTCAACTCGCTGCCGTCGACCCATGTCAATGGATAGAGAAAACATTATCGCGTGGCGTTGAAATTATCTTAAAACTATCCGAAAATATCGGGAAGCGGGTCGAGTAATCTTTTTACCGATGAAACTTGGGCAAATGCCGGTAAGCAGATGTCTCCAAGTCCATAAACCACCAATTCTTCTAAAATAGAATTGTGACGGCGCGAACGTTAATTTAGAAACGCAAGGAATATTACGTTGCACTGTGGTTTCAAATCTCAGCTGGGGCGACCGCATTTCACTTAGTTAAGTTTAGGATGCATGTTGCATGAATGGTTAGTGTATAAGGGACGCCCGCACCCCCTGAAGTAATGCGAAAGCGGTTCCGGGGGGGGGGGGTAGTATGAATTAATGAGAAAAAAGGAATATTACGTAAATATACATCCGGTAAATCAACGCACCTGTCAAGCGTTTGTTTACGTTCTAACTCAATGCTCAACAAATAGAGTTTATGTATATATCATCTTGGCATATTACCTACCATACAAGCTTTTCTAAAAGTGACACAGAAAATCGCATCTTTTTCATTTTATTCTCTCTCATGCACTCTAATACAACACAAGACAGATAGTAAATAACGGTCATGTATCAAAAAGCTGTGACCTTTCACGTTCGCGCCGTAAAATAATTATTTTGCAATAACAAAAAAATAATAAAAATACAATAATTTTGTGGTTTGGCCGTAACTTCAAAAGAAGTACAAATAATCCATCTTTAGTTTTGGAAATTTAAAAATTATTTCCTAAGTTTTAAATGGTGTGCTCTCAACTTAATGTACGTTACAAGGTTAAAGTAAATTTTTTGGTATCTAAGGCACAGAATTTTGTATAAAATGATGATCCGAATACATAGAATGTGTTTTTATAAAATTTCGTATCGTGACATAAAGAATTCTCTGTGCAAAATTTTGTATAAAATTCTGTAGATTCATGCTCTAAAATCTGCAGAATTTTGTTCACATCGGCGAAGGATGCGAAAAGGAACAATTTTTTGTGATTTTAAATGATCACAGAGGGCAGAGGTAAATTTTTTACGTGTTTACGCCGCCGCGCTGACGCATATCGCACTTTGTCTCATCCCGCTAGCGTCCTTCATTGCTGCAGCTTGTTTGTTTCGACGTATGTTCATGTAAAATAAATAAATAAGAGCGCTAAGAACATATGCATCAACCTAATATTATGAAACCTTGATAGAATTCTACATTATACACAATTATGTGATTATTTTGACAGGTTTTTCGTAGACGTGAGCGTAATTTTTACCTATTCACGCATGCTCACAGACAGAATTTCACACAAAATTCAGGTAACATGTTTTACAGAATTTTGCAAATTTAATTTAATACGTATTAAATGAACTAACAACACCTAACAAAGTATTGCCCAAAAACAGTAGGTATCCGGAATCAATAAATAAAGCCGCTGATGATTTAACATTTTTTATTTAGAATGGCTCAGACAACTGGTGAAGCTTTAAAATTTCTGTCCAGAATACTGTATAATGTACCATTATATTGAGAATGCAGTAAATCGAGACATAGTATAGAGTTAGACAGTTACACCTATCTACGCTCTGCTCACAAACCTTATAAATTGTCAAAGTACAATTTTCCAAAAAAATTGCAAAGTTTTAGGAGTTTCTGATCAAGCCTGAAAATGCATAACCTATTGAAGTTTTTTCATATGTAATCCATGATGTTCCTTTCTTTGTCTTACCCAAAATAAAGATAATTAATGTTTTACTATTAGGGAAACACATCTTATCTAACTTGTGTTATGGTAAACAACTGAAAATGATTACAGTCTTGGCAACGTTTTGGTCTAGGGACTGAACTCTAGAACACCCTGCACATAATAGCAAACTGTATAATAAGACATAATAAAAACAAAACATTTTTGTGGCTTACAAGTAAATTTTCAAATTTTACCTTAATGTTTAATTTAACATCACCTACAATCAATTGTTCTCATTAGTATTCATAGAAAGTTGTGGCTTTTGGCCCGCATTTTATATCCATAAACAAGTGTACTAAACCAAGTATTCCTATACCAAAAACAATAAACTATAATAAAAATTTAATTTAATGCCTATTGTTTACTGTATGTCCACTACAACATACACTTTAAAGGATACCAATTAGTTATTTTGGATTTTTATAACTAAATTAGTACACCACTACACTAGTCATATGGCATCATAGCAGTATAAGAACACTTGATAGTTTCCAATTATCACTGGTTAACTATACATACACGTTTAAACTAAAGTCGCCTTCACTAACCTTAATATTTATTTAAAAAAGTATAAAATGTAAAACTAGCCCGTTTTTCAACTCACCTAAAAATAGCTTACATAAGCAGCGAGTTTTATTAGTATATATCCTGTAAATGCCAATATGGAATGCAAAAATTGTTGTTGACCCATTTTATTATTTCACAGCGCTGGGGTTGGAAGAACTGGCACTCTGATAGCCTTGGATATCGTCCTCCAGGCTATAGCTTACAAACGAGACATTGACATTTTTGGAACAGTCTTGAATCTGCGCAGAGATAGAAAAAATATGGTACAAACAGAGGTACAGCTTTATTTATAAAACTTCACATGGAATAATTATTATCTTGTTTTGTATTTCAGAAACAATATTTATATATTCATACTTGTATTAAGGATGCCATTGAGAGTCCGCCACCTACCCAATGTGGTATGTCGTTATAATTAAATAAGTACTATGTTGTTGCAAATTACAAACATACAATTTCACCATGAAAAATCATATTGTTGTAAATGTTGGCTTTCTTAATTGTTGCACAACAAAATGCTACATATTTTATTGTTTTAGATGTAATAACCAATATACATTAAATTATGAAAAACGACAAGTTCAACAAATTAATAGTTAATAAATCATTATTAATAACTTCAACAAGTTTTAATAACTTTTTGCTTTATTATTATTAACTAATTGACATTCATTTCAAAAAATGACCAGTGACTATCTTTGACTTTGATTACTAGAGACAGAAACTTGCTGTTGAAGTGAAAGCCAACATTCAGAACAAATTGATTTTGTATAAAGTTCTATGTCTCAAATCTCAGGCAACACGCTCCATGCAATGAGTAAATAATTTAGAATATAATTTTTTTCAACAGATATATCAAAAGAACCAGTTTATGAAAACCTGGAAGAAATTAAAAGAACACAGAGTGAAAATAATATTAAAGAAAGTATATTTTAGTGCATCTGTTACTAAAATTAGACGTTTAGTGAGTGTAATGTTATGGTAAGGACTCGTAAAATTCTGATTCTGCTATCACATATATTATCAAGAATCGATTATTTACAGGAAGTTAGTAGCATGACCTTAAATAAAAATGAACTTCTGCTTTTGTGAAAACAATGCTTTGCTAATGTTCACAGTGAATTTGATGCAACAAATACTTCTGTGCAATAAGATTTTTCAATATGTAGATGTTCTGCATTTTTTCAGACTTTCCATATGGTAGATTAATGTTTACTAGTCTTTAAGCTAATGATCGCTTAAAATCACACCTATTGTAGATCACGTAGTTAAATTTAGATATTTATCCATTACTTTCCTGAACTGAGGGACCTCATTAAATATATGAACTTGTTTGGACTATCTGTTAGTTTGCGGTCCTCTTTTATGCTTATTTGTGTAAATATTTGATAAGACAAATTTGTTTTAAAATGTTACATTGTGGAAGAACATTCTCAGAATTGCATCTGTTATGTTTAGTATGTTGTGAGGGATATTTTCTGGCTTTTTTTCACGTTAGAACATGTTGCAAACATTAAAAATTAATGTACAGTCTGTTTTATAGAAAGAGCTTGAGGTTGTAAACTGAAATACATTTAAAAATAACTCTCTAAGCTTCTGAAGCAACATTTCCGTAAACACACAAAATTATGTAGTCTGTTGCGTTAATTACAAATAAACTGGACGAGCCTTTGTGAAATATAATTGAAGTATCAAATTTATCACTTGTTTAACTGCAAAACAGTTGCTTTATTCTAGATTGTTGTGAATCCAAGTCAATATTTGGTTTTTTATTTTCTTCAAAATTTCATTATTCAATCCTATTTAATATTTATGCAGATGAAAAACAAATTCTTCGCCAGTTACATAAAAAATTGTAGCAACTAAAAAAATATTTGATGGTGTCATCGAGAAACTACTAAACAAAAAGATTGTAGCAAAACTAATTTGTTCAATAATATGCAAGAATTCCTAGGGTGTAACAAAAATATAGCTTTGAGTTCTTTTTGCAAAACATACCGTATACTGGAAATCACTAAATACCTCATCCCAACTTAATTCTGGGTCCATTATTTGTATATATGGATATATTGTAAGAAATGTGATATAGATTTAAATCCAATGCAATAAACTTAATTATTTTAGTTTTAGCTTAAACCAAATAAAATTTATTGCAGCTAGGCTGTGATGTTACCACTTGACATAATTAGTTTTACAATGTCTTAGTTTTGTAAATATTGTTACTACTTAGGTAGAAATACATTTTGCCCAAATGAATTTGAATTAAGAAACTACAATTTAATCCTTTCTGCAGTATTTATGTACATTATCTTTTTTATTGCAATTTTATATCTATTGATAAAAATATTTAATGTAAATATTTAGCAGTATTCAACCCATTGTTTCTCTACATTTAAGTGAGCAATCACATACAATAAAAACATCAATTTTGTTTTACCAATATACTCACATTTTATTAAATCAAAGTTAAACTATTATTGCTGTTTGATCATATTGTGCGAGTGCATCCAAGGTGGAAATTCTCGCTTAACATGAGGATCCATATTTGGTGGTCCAACAGCATGTGATGGCGGTGGCATCAAATCCCTCCTGTGGTTCAACATCATAGGCATACTGTGAGGTGTTGGAGCATGAACAGATGGTATCATGTGAGAATCATGCATTGAAATGTGCATTGGCATAACTTTCTGATCATGCTGATGGTTCATATGTGGATGCAGATGCTGATGATTTGGAGGCCCATTATAAATATTCTGGGGTATTACGGGCGGGGGCATAGGTTTATGTGAATCTGTGGTATGTATGGTGTTTACATTGTTCTGTTGAGACGGATTTGATTGCTTATGGATTTTTGGAGGATGTTTTGTTGGCACATTGTCTTTATTTACCACTGGTTTTTCTGCCAAGATCGACTTGTTACCATTTTTCTCATAATAGAAGCCCATATCAAACATTAACCTTCTTAAAGTCATTAAAGAAAAATTTGGTAACTGGCCATCATTGTTGACATGCTTCAAAATGGTATTGAGAGAAGGTATAATATTCCGGTATTTTAGATCGTAAATAATATTTCGTATGGCTTGACGAACATTGTTATCATATTTAATATCCCTACTGTTTATGTTAATATTTTTGCGCACTTTGGTTTTAGAAGGCTCTCGAAAGCCTTCTGCACTTGCTTCTTCTTTACGAAATTGAAATATGCTTTTCTCACTGCATCCTGTAGCTTTTGCTGTCCTGCGTACAATATCAGTGACACACTTTTCTGGAAAAATAGTGCGAAAGTATTTAAATACATTTAGAATTATTGTCTTTTCCTTGCAAGTATAGGACATTCCCTGCTTCATTTTCTTTATTTCTAATTGTGCCATTTTTGAATGAAACACCTGCAAACACCGGCTTATTCGTACTTGTTAAATAGTTATTACGGGGTATGCTGTGCTTATAAATGTTTAAAAGTATTATCAGGTCCTAATAAATAAAGAGTTAGCAAAGCTGTTTCTAAATAATACTACGACCTATACATAACCTTAAATAATTTTATAGGTAACTGTTGTAACTCGTCTCTATTTCGAGTTAAACAAAGTGGCACTAGAGGGTAGCGATAGTAGAAATTGAAAAATGTAAAAAAAATATATACGATACATATACACTATTCACGATTGATTTGCTATCCAGCAGGCCGTTTTTTTTTCTTAAGTTGCATATCTGAAATGTTATTTGATTGATTTCTAGCAGTGTCAAAATGAAATTGCTCTGTTGCCAGCTCTAGAGTCCCCTACTTTTCTAAAATAATCTAGTAAGTTTAGAATTAATGAAACACATAATATATTATACCTACTTAATTCTCTGAATGGTGAAAGTTATTCACAAAGTGACTAAACTGCAAATTGTGAAAGCTTTCAATCACTATAAAAGAGATAGGCCAGACTTCACACGATTTACCAGTATAAATCGATTAATTGATATATTTGGGGTAAGCATGTATTATTTCTTAAATATGCAGTTGCAAATTACTTATAATTTTAGGTGAGCGTTCTATAAGGGACATTTTATCACAAGGACAGGACGTTTTGAAATCTTCCATTTGTAGTATACGCGCTAAGACGGACGTTTTCTTAAATTACACGTTTAGAAAAGATTTGCAACGACAATTTTGGCAGTATCATCTGAAGAATGAACATTTTACTCTCGACAAACTCTTGGCTGATCTCGCGAAAATTTGGAATACCAGGGGGGCAGGACTACTTTATTCAAAATTATTACATCAATGGGTTACAAACACAAAATGGTGAATGGACGCAAAATTTTATGTGAACAAAACCACGTCGTTGCATACAAAATTAAATTTTTGAGACAATTTCTCCAATATCAAAATTCTAGTGAAAATGTGACATTCGTGTATAGTGTTTTTATTCTCAATTGGCACACTTTACCTGGACAGGCTTAGTTCGTAACACAGGATTAAGCAAGTCGAGTATACTTCAACTCATTACTGGACCTAGCGCAGGGTCGTATTTAGAATTGCAAGGCCTATTAACAGAAACAAAAATAAATTAAATTAAATTAAACTTATTATGGATGATTTAAAAACGACCAAGACTTGTGGAAAAGTTGTATTCGACATGTTGCCCGAGTTAATCCTTTAATAATAAATTTGCATTATGATAGCAGCGATAGTGATATTTTATTATTAATTTTATAATTTATTAATTATTGTATTATAAATCGTAATTCTATTGAATAAAGTAAATAGTGGTGCATATTTGAATACTATTTTGTTCCATATGATCATATTAAGTAATATAAATTTAACGGGCGCCTTGAGTCGACCAATTTTTTCCCTTTTTCTGATACAAGAAGCTGGAAATTCCCCTTAATACATGCAATGTTCGCTTCGAGCGGTACAGCATACAGATAATTAGTTAACAGTTCTTAACAATACAAATCCTTTTACCGGGAGTTAAGCCTCGCCTGGTAAAGTGTGCCAATTGAGAATAAAAACACTATACCTAGGCGAAACGTGGATCTACCAAAATGGATCCGCGAGTCGTCAATGGGTACACGAAACCGATCTTAAAAGTAACCCAGCCAAAATTAAAAGTGAGGGGAAGAGGTTCACGATTTTGAATGCGGGATGTAATTTAGGCTTTTTGGAAGGGTGCGACAAGTTACTAGACTCAGAGAACAACGACAGGGACTATCATAAAACTATGAATGGGGACATTTTTAAAATTGGTTGGTTAATCAGCTGATTCCTGCTTTGGACAAGTTGCAAGGAAAATTTGTCTTGGTTATGGACAACGCACCTTATCATTCAGTGCAGTTTGGCAAGCCGCCCACATTTCCTTGCAAAAAAGGTGTATTGCAGGAATGGTTGGTTAACCACCACAATGTCGAAATTCAGGGCAAAATTACTAAGAAAAAACTTTGGGAGTTAAT
>JABXWE010104028.1:0-14291 GCA_014611495.1 Limonius californicus | reverse complement strand
CCTTTGGTGCGGAAGGAAAATTTGATACCATCGTTAAAATAATGAAATTAAAATAATGCACTGAATTACATGCGAATTTCTTTCTGTGTTTATCTTGGTGGTTGGGTGGGCACGTGCCCTTGTGCCCTTTAGTACAAGCCGCCACTGTTAGTCAGTAGTTATCAAACTTTTCTTTCGAATCCTTCTTATGTAACGGTATGAATATGGAATTTGTCCAGTCGTTCGGCCATTCTCCTGTCTCCCATATTTTCTGGCAAATAGTGTGAAAGATTTCTGTACCAGTTTCCCCCATGGCTTGTATGCCTTCAGCTGCAATTCTGTGACTTCCAGCAGCTTTGTTATGCTTTTAATTCTTGATGGCGTTCGTTATCTCATCCTTCAGTGGGTTCTTCTTCTACATTTGTGTAAGCGTGGGAGTTTGTCTTTATTTCATTATCATCAAAGAGCTTTTCACAGTATCCTTTCCACACTTCCATTACTCCACGTATATCTGTGATCTTATCCCCTTCATTTGATATATAACTTGCCCAAGTTTTTTGGTTATATTCACGCGAAACATATGCTTACTTGATCAGGAACGTTTTTTTAAATAGGTATAATTAATTTGATAAAAGAATTTCTGTGTATGCCGACTATAACCCTTCATAATTGTGGAAAGCTTTATTGAGGGATCTCAAGGGGAACATAGTGAAAAAAAAAATATTTTCCATCGGCGCCTCTACTGTTATTACCAATCTTGCTTGAAACCAAAGAAAATCGCAGTTTGTTATGATGGAAACACAATTTGACTTCTATAATTAATAATTTACTAATTTGGTATAATTTTCGTCATCACAACAAAGAACGACCTACAAATATTTACAAACACAACTAAAACAAACGAAAACAACTGTTCACGCATATCTACATAAATAATAAAAATACCTATTAATAACAATTTCTAGAGATTTATATAATCATTCGGAATATTTAACAATTAGCCATTATCATAAATAAAAATTTAATAAGAACATTTACAATAACAATATAAAGTAATCAACTTGTTACAAATATTTACAGCAATAAGAAACATAAGTACCTAAGAACAGTTATTCACGAATATTAACAATAATAGTATATCCAAAATAATAAAATTATTTACCAACATTTACAACGATATGTGGTATTAATGTAAAAAAATGAGAAGCGCAACATCTTTGTAATGGTGCCAAATTTGAAAAAAAATTATTAGGTAATTTAAGTGGTAAACAACCTCAGCTATATGTGTTTAAAGTTTTCTGCACATGTTTAGAATCACCCTATATAATATCGTTTACAGTAACATTTGACTTTAACGAAGATCATTAGACGCAGCATGTAGTACAATTTTTTAAACATTAAAGCTTGCTACACGTTATATTTCAGGTGGAAGAATTTCTTACTTGGCTAGACCATTTGATTACCTTTAACAGCAAAGCCCAGTTGGGTTGTGGTTGAGCCAACATTACAAAGATTTCAAGACCAATAGCAGAATTATCTGGCACATCGCTTAGTTTTCCAACAGATTTGGGATAATGTGGAAAAATATATGGCAGGCCAAAGATTATCCAAGGACTGGGGCCAGCACTTCGTGATCTGAAGATTTCTACGGAATCAATTCCCTTCCTAAAAACCTGTTTTGGAAAGAATAGAATTGTAGTAATACTAGATTAACTAGTGCTAAAGTTTAAGATATTTTAGTTTTTACATAAAGCAAGGTTGGTTAAGTAAGACTCCTAGAGTAATCAAATGCCATCCTCGCAATTAATTATGTGTTTAAAAATTTAAGTATTTTGTCTCTCTCGTGTGCAATAACAATTAAAAACTATGTTACAAAATTGTATCGCATAGAAAACTCCTATTGCATCAATTGAAGATTTTCATATCTAGGTCTGCTTTGTTTTGACTATCTACCTTCTGGAGGTAAACATCTTCTAAAAGAATTATATAATTGTTTGACATCTTAACAATTACAGATAGTGTACAAAAATTTAAACAACTTTATTACCTATAGGAGTTTCATTTATTTAGAAAAACATTTTCTAAATATTATATAAAATACAGTTTCATTTTATAAGTTAGCATGGAATATTTTTTTTAATCACACACTGTATTTAGTTTTTGATTGAGGATTTTACAAATTACAGAAAGTAAGGAAGAAAATTCGTTTAACTAATAATACTGTTTTTTTTTATAATACAGATCACTGAAATTCCCGGAATTGTTTTGTTTATTGCAAAAACCATATTACAGTTACAGAAGAGAAAGTCGCCATACTGTACGAAAATTCTAATGAAAGAACATGATGCAAAAAATTACAAAAGAAGAAATTTAAGAGAAATATGAAACATTAATGTTTTATGTATTGAAATTAACATTGTATTATTTAACTAGAATATCAAGCATTTTCTTAGTTAGACAATTATGAAAAAATCTTGATGAATACAGTTACATAAAAACCTAGCTTACATAGGAAATTACCTCCTTGTATTAGCATAAAACAAGGAATTGTAAAATATGCAAATTGGATTACTTTCAAATTTGAATGTAAAATGCTAAATGAATGGACAAAACTAAAAATGCCAATACTCGCATTTTTTAGTTAGGTACTTTTAAATAGAAATGTGAAATGGTGGACAGTATTGACAATATTGAAGGAGCACGTTTTTTAAGTCTCAGAACTGCCTTTTACATGTTTTGCTACTACTGTCAGTGATGTATTTTATAACTTATTTCCATTCTGAATTTATACACGCTGCACTTGAGGCATTACATTTTAACAGTACTGTATATTGTTATTATTACTATAGAGTTGACTACTTATTTAAGGTGTCTAACGCAATTGTATTTTAAAATTCCAGATTATTTAAGGTATTCCAGGTACGATTTTGACAAATTTCCAGTTGTTTTAAATTTAAAAAAATTAGATATCTGTCTAATAAAAATATGAAAACTAAGATATAGATACAGATATGAAGGCACTTCAATCCTCCTATTGTGTTCGGATGAATATGACCCGATAGCGTTCTTCTAATGCCCATAAATTATTTATTTATTTAAATATTTTGTTGCCACTCTATGACTTTTACTATTTTGCTGTAATATCGGTTTACCTAGATTGATAACAAAACAAATATAATTAGATTTTTTTAAATGCATTTATTACACTCATTGTGTTCGGGAAAATATGACTGGATGATTAGTTTGGTTAAAATTGAAGGAACAAGAAACGAGTTATTATCATAAATGAACGTATTTTATTGGTTGTGTTTTATTTTCATAGAAATAACTTATATTTCTACATTTACTAAACAAGTTTCAACATTATTTGCACGCGGTGGACGACAAGCTGATTCCTGTTAATACTTGTCCGTAGCTCCGCGATATGTTCTGCCAGTGAATACCCGTGTGGTATTTCGTGGTAAACATCAAGCTTTATCAAGGGCGTATCCAGGGGGGCGGGGGGTAGGCACCCCTTTTCAAAGTGGAAAAAATTTAAAATAGAATAGATAAATATAAACATCAAAATTCTGAAAAATTGATTAATAGGTTGCTTGTTGGTATGTCAACATTTTGAAAGAAGCTGAACACAAAATAGAGAGCCTCGCGCCATCTGTTAAAATTCGTAAGAACTACAACCTGTACGTGTATCATACACGTACAGGTTGTAGTTCTTATGACTTCTCACAGACAGATGTAGGTATGGTTAGCTCGTGGTAACAGGGAGCTTTCTAGAATAATCTCGTCTCATTTCACGACGCATCAACAACGAGAATATTCCAGAAGGCATTTACCACGTACATATATAAAAGCGCGCACCTTTTGGTTAGAGTCAGTGCAGTTAAGTTACATTCACGCAAGGGTCACAATTGTGTGCAATTTTTACGACATTAAAGTTTGTTGTTTCGTGCCATCTACTTTATTACAAATTGTACAAAAATTGATATTAGATTAGTTTTTTGGTAAGAATGGTAAGTATTGACGTTTATTTGAGTATCTACGTTTGCTTGTGTTATGCCGCATCAACACCAACGCTTAGTAAAAGTTATTATTATTATAAAGCATTTGAATGTTGATATAACCGCCAGTCGCGTTGCTGGCCGCAAATGAATAGGAACAACCCACCTGCCGGAAATCCATCCGAATTTTGGAGAATGCTCTCATAATTCCTTGCTTGGATTCCATTATATCATCTTTAGAAGTCAGATTTTCTGCAGACAAATCTCCTGCATTTTCAATGACACAATTTGGAAGGCATCGAAGGAGAAAGGGAATTGTGGTTTAAATGTAAAATGATGTAAAAGAAGCGCCAGATATCATCGAGGTTTTAGAAACGAGCGAATTGCTTTTTCCAACAATTAGAAAGGCGCTACTGATTTTGCTTTCACAGCCTTGCACAACAAGCACACTAGAGCGTTCATTCAGCTCCCTTCGCCGAATTAGAACATGGCTTAGAAGCAATATTGGTAGAAATAGGTTAAATGGGTTATCCATGCTAAGCATTCATCGCCAACGGATTTTGGCAAACAACGAACAATTAGTGGAAGCTGTAGGTAGAAAATTTGTAACTAATCCTCTCAAACTACTCTTCAAATATTAATTTTATTAGTAAATAGTGTTTTTCTTTTGCACTCTTTTGTACATAATGTAAAAGCCGCGTATTCCTTATTCTTCACGCCAAAAATTATAAACTTAATTTTGAAAATGACAAATTTAGAAGGAAAAGGAATTGAAGACCACCAATTGCAAGAACTAATAGTAGTTGAATTAGAATCATGTTTGGGCCTACTGATTCTAGCTGGGGTATATAAATCTCATGGAGAGGCAACAGTCAGCCTATGGAATGGAAATTTAGGCCGCCCCATATTTAGAGCAACGATGTCCCTACAACGATTTCATGTAATTTAGCGAATAATTCGCTTTGACGATGAAGGAACTCAATCACAACGACGTCAGACTGAAAAATTAGCTGCCATACGGGACTTGTGGGATGAGTAGGTCGAAATTCTACCTAAGATCTACAATGTTAACGAAAATGTAACAGTAGATGGGCAATTGGTACCTTTTAGAGACCATTGCTCATTTAGGCAATACATAGCCAAAAGCAAGGACTATATATATATTGCCAAAAGTCAGCCAAATACAGAATCTAGATTTGAACTTTATGCGGTTCTGTCAATGCTTATGCATATAATATGCAAGTATACCTCAGAAGAAAAGAAGGTAACCGTCCAGAGAAAGCTCAAGGTTTTTTTACCTCGCACGATCTGGGACAGATGTTATTGAAAAGAAATATAACCATGCTTGGCAGTATTCGAAAAAGAAAGTCTGAATTGCCAACCACATTGGTTTGCAACAGGAAAGAAGTATTTTCTTCAAAGTTCTACTTCACCAATAACACAACGGTAGTTTTCCATATTCCGAAACGGGATAAAAATGTGACACTCAGGAGTACCATGCACCACGATTCCGGTGTATGTGGTAAAGATCATAAAAAGCCTTTTATGATTTTAGATTACAACAAAAGCAAGGGTGCTGTAGACACTCTAGAAAAGTTAGTTATAACATATACATGCACACGACAAACTAAAAGATGGCCAATGACTACCTTTTATATATTATGGACGTTTCAGCTTAAAACGCCTATATTCTGTGGTGCGAAGTAAATCCAACCTGGAATGCTGCCAAACTTACAAAACGTCGACTATTTCTTTGAAGAACTGGGTAATTCCTTGATCACTCCATTACTGCAAGAAAGGAAACATCTTCCTTGAAGTATTCCTGCAGCTGAAATTATTACAAGCTGACGACTTTCAACCCGGTTGTCATATAAACATCGTTAACAATCGTAAACCATGTAGTGGAACTTCTCTATTCTGTTCGACGGGTTAGGTTAGCCTCCTGTCCGGCATACGTGCAAAAGAGGGCTCACAGAATTGTAGGAACTTTCGCCTATAGTAAATTAAGTTGGCAATTGCAAGGTTACTAAAGCGTTAGACTGAGTATTCGACTCGGTCACTTCTCCATTCGCTACGTTGCCAACAAGGTTGAGATAGGTTAGTTCTGTGTATTACTTTGGTTCAGTTTATATCTTAGTTAGTACAACTTATTTGTTAGGTAATTGCATCAATTAAACATTTTTTGTTACGAACGTGTGCGTTATATTTTCCCACTAAAGAATCTACTCTACTGTTGGTAATTAACAGGTCATTGACCTATACACAGACGAAGACGAAGAAGAAGAAGACTTTCAACCAGCAATGCCGAAGTAAGAGAACAACCAACCACAAACAAGCTTAAAAGATATAATTTTTGTCTCTCCTCAAATGATAATAAAACTAATATACTATGTTATAATGGGAAACGGAAACAAAGTCACCGGAAAAAGTCACCGGAAAGAACGTCACCCGGAAAAAAAGTCACTCGGAAAAAAGTCACCGGTAGAAACGTCACCCGGAAAAAAGTCACCGGAAAAAAGTCACCGGTAAAAACGTCACCCGGAAAAAAAAGTCACCGGAAAAAAAGCCACCGGGAAAAAAAGTCGCCCGGAACAAAGTCACCGGATTATTTATTTTGTAATGAAATTGAAGGAATTATAAAATGCAACATCGTATTTTTAAATGTAACTTATATTACTGGAATTTTGTACAGCTATTGTGCTTCTCGTATTTAAAATCTCGATACCGGTCAAATGCCCGCCGCGGCGGGCATTTGCTCGTTTTTGTTAATAATATAAAAATGCACATATTGCTCACTTTTAATACTAGGCTATAGTTTTAATCCTGGGAGAAACAAATACATAAATAACTATTTCCCAAAATACTTTTATTTTTACTTATTAAAAAGTTGCTGTACATGTTTATTATATTAAATACCACATGTACAAAAAAATTTAGATAAAGGGTGGCTTTGTATGTCAGAACGTATGTCGCACTTTGAAACTGCTTTTAAATTGAGGGGATCGAGGGTTTATTTTCAAGTACATATTACAATAAATGTTCAAAATGTCCACCGTTTTCATCCAAGCATAAATTTACACGCCTTTTCATGTTATCAAATGCGTTTTGGAGCATAACGGGTGTGATATTGGCACATTCTTCAACTATTCGGTTGCGCAACTCAAGAAGTGTGTGAACACGAATTTTAAAAATTGTGTTTACAAATGCGGAAAAACAAAGTAATCAAGAATAGTCAAATCTGGCGATCTCGGCGGAAATTCTGGTTCACAACGTAAACTGATCAGGCGATCGTCGAAAAACTGACGCAAATAAGCAATGGATTGTGGAGTCGTATGGGAAGTGGCACCGTCTTGTTGGAAATATCCATGTTGTAGCTCATCGTCATGAAGTTGGTGTGTGAAGGGGTTTAAGATATTGTCTCGATATCTTTGAGCATTGACGGTTCCTTCAAAGAATATGGGAATTAATCGTCTTCTAGAGACACCTATCCATAGACCAATTTTCTGGGGATGTAACGGGGTCTCACAAAATATATGAGGGTTTTCAGCACTCCACATCCTCATGGTTTGTGAATTAATATACCCTGATAAATGAAACCATGCTTCATCTGTAAAGAATGTTAAATCCAAGAGGTCATTGTTATTCAATAAATGTTGAGTGAACCATTGGCAATAC
Source organism: Limonius californicus (assembly GCA_014611495.1). NCBI lineage: Eukaryota > Metazoa > Arthropoda > Insecta > Coleoptera > Elateridae > Limonius > Limonius californicus. Next base: position 6,639 of record JABXWE010104028.1, on the reverse strand, counting down.
AACACGCGCCTGTTATTATCACCCGGTAACAATTCATGAGTTGTCTGCATCTTGTAAGGAAATAGACCAATGTCTCTTCTCAAAATTGTTCTACAGGTACCTACAGATACAAGAACTTGTTGTACGAGTCGGCGCAATGATGCTGTAGGTGCTTCATTCATAATCTCTTGAACATTTTGAATGGTCTCCTCTGTACGGACTGTTGGCCTTCCACTTCCGCTCTTCCGTGTTACGGTTCCTGTTTCTCTAAATAACCGCACACAATTTCGTACCACATTAAAAAAGTCGGCCTCTCCAGAAACACAAAATCAGGAAACTGTTGTCGAAATTCAACCATACAAGGGCGGGTACTGTAAATCCATTCCTCATTTTCAAGATTTCCATTGCGAAAATAAGATTCAACGATGAATCGCTTATGTATTTCTATAAACACCATTATTAAATTAAATCTGATTAAAACTGACATTTAATTGTCATAAAATCATCAAAGACCGACGTATTGAAGTACAAAGCCACCCTTTATCTAAAATTTTTTTGTACATATGGTATAAATCTATACCGGTAACATTTTGGAAGGGGATTTAGTTCTAGTATCACAAGGCTTTTACAAATTTTATGCATCAGAGATAACTATCGTAATAGGGGCTAATGGGGGGTTAACGATAATAGGGTATATTACCGTGAAATATTCTTTTAAGTGTCGATTTGGTCTGTACACATCCCTTAATCACATTTCGACGCAGGCAGGTTTCCTTAGAAACTGATTAGGTAATGCTATCTTAATGTTCTTGTTGTAGTTAGAAAGCTGTAATTCTCCCCAATAATTAATAACTTATTATTCTAAATCCTTTAGTGAGTGTTTTTCAACAACCCCCCCCTGTCTCAATATTAGATAAATACAAATTTTGCAAATATTTAAACATAGTGAATTATTACTTCAACGATGGAGATCATAAAATCGAACAAGGGTGGTGATAAACTATGTTTAAACGGATATATGTATGTGGTTCATAAGGTGTGTTCTGACACTATACGGTGGAAATGTTCAAAACGAAGTTCTTTAAAGGTAAGTTTTTTTTATGTTTACATTACTAAAAATATAGATTTGTCTAATTTACAGTTTATTATCCTAGTATTTTGCGTAGTGTATACGGTATATTAAAAGGAACACATTTTTCTGCAGTGCCTAGGAAGCCTAAGTACAACTTTACAGAAAACCAATCCACTAGCTATTGAACAGCACAATCATTTACCGGGTAGATCCGAGGTAATTGTAACAAAAGCAGTTCAACAGATGAAAGAAGCAGCAGAAACTACATTAGCACGTCCTATACAACTTTCGCAAGAACAGTTGCATCTTTAAATGGTGATGAAAAATTACTAATGCCAACCGAAGAAACTGCGAAGAGGACATTAAGAGATCATAAATCGAAACAATTACCTCCTTCGCCAAATACCCTTCGAGATCTCATTATAGAAGGTATACAATGTTTCATTTTTTAATCATCATTATATTTTACATATTTAAGTAAATAATATCGAAACTTGGACTTATTGGTGACATTTTATGATTATTGGGTACTGATAGGAATTCAAATTCAAATTTCAAAAATTTTGGACCTTGCTTCGATATCGAGGAATTTCTGAAATTGTTTCTAAAAAGTGTATTTTTTCTTGTATATAACTGGTGTACCACAGCAGATCCAACCTTTGAAAGATTCCTGTTAAACGATAATGGTCAAAATGCCGAGGAACGCGTCATTATTTTTGCTAACGACGCCTCTCTGAGGCTTCTAGCTTCATCGACTATGTGGTACATGGATGGAAACTTTAGTCTTGCCCCGCCTAATTTCATTCAGCTCTATGTAATTAGAGTGCCAGTTAGACGCTCTTTCGTCACGGCCGTTTATTGTTTGCTAGAGCGCAAAACCCAAGATACCTACTTATGAACATTTTTTCAGGACCATTTTGAATGCATGCGAGGAGAGAAATGTTGCTGCAGACCCAACCACTATATACGTTGATTTCGAAAAGGCTACCTTTCAAGCAATTAATGCTATATTTGGAGATGGTATTACAATTAGGGGGTGCTTTTATCACTTATGTCAAAGCACACATAGAAAAATTCAAAACCTTGGCTTGGAAGCTACTTATAGAGAAAATGGACCTCTGACCGAGTTTTGTGGAATGCTCGATGGGCTTGCGTTTTTACCCGTAGACGATGTAGTACGTGGGATGGACTACTTAAAACAAAATACGCCAGATGAGGCAGAAGACATTCTAAATTATTTTGACCAGACGTATGTAACAGGTACATTTAGAAGGCAGGGCAATAATGGGAATGGCAATATACGAATGCGGACTGTACCACCACCTTTCCCGCCAAATACATGGAATGTTTGTGATGCTACTTTAGCAGGAGAAGATCATACCAATAATCAAACCGAGGGATGGAACCATAGGTTTTCAAATTTGGTTGGATCTAAACACCCATCCATTTGGATTTTAATAACAAAAATGAGGCAGGAATTGGCAGTTGACACCACAAAATTGATGCAAAATGAAGTTGGCATACCAACGAAAAGAAAAAGGCTACGAAAGTACGAAGAGTTGCAAGTCCGACTACAATCGCTTTGCCAAGACTACCGCGACGGGACGCGAGACATTCCCGATTTTTTAAGGGCTATAGGGCATAATATACGACACAGGATCAATTTAGATTAGCTTTCTTTTTAATAAATAGTTTATTTTGTATGGCTTATTATATATTTTTTTTGTCTGTCAGATATCCGTGTTGTTAATTATAAAATATAATATAACACAGTATTGACATTATATAATTGTTATTATTTTACTATATGTTTTTACCGCATTGTTGGAGAACATTCCAGGTATCTGTACAAAATTCCAGTAATATAAGTTACATTTAAAAATATGGTGTTGCATTTTATAATTCCTTCAATTTCATTACAAAATAAATAATCATTTTTCAAAGGGCTATTTATCCGGTGACTTTTTTTCCGAGCGACATTTTTTCCCGGTGGCTTTTTTCCGGTGACTTTTTTTCCGGGAGACGTTTTTACCGGTGACTTTTTTCCGGTGATTTTTTTATCGGGTGACTTTTATTCCGGCGGCTTTTTTTCCGGGTGACTTTCTTTCCGGGTGACTTTCTTTCCGGTGACTTTTTTTCCGGGGGCTTTTTTCCGTGACTTTTTTTCCGGTGACTTTTTTTCCGGTGACTTTTTTTCCGGGATTCAAATTTAACAACAATAAAACGACAGCCATAGACGCTCGCATCATATTGACCCAAACACAATAAGTGTAACCAACATGTGAACCCAGTATAGGACGATTAATTTAATCAATTGACGCAAAGTGCAATATAATATTATTTCTAAATAATTTAACGGCATGTAAATAACATACTCGTACATTCCATTCTAATTCGTTAAACATAAACAAAAAACGTGGAAAAATATATATTTTAAATAATTACCTTAATTTTTACATTTCAATAAAGCATTTTGAATTTTTTAGTGAATTATTTTTTAATTTCCGGCATTTTCAACATTATGTAGTATCTAGAAATCTTAAACTCGGGGCAACTGTAAATTTGTTAAGACAGACAAATTTTAGTAATTTCTGACATATCAAGGTTTTCTAAGTATGTTAATTTTACAATGTTTTGCTTCACATTAAATTACTTATATTAAATTTATATAAGTATTATCTATTATTGACGTGTGTAAGAAAATTATATTTTCCGTTTTCATAACCTCTCTTGTTTTCTTAAAAAGTGAATATTTATACAAATCAAATTTTAGATTTTGAAGTAGAACGCTCTTATCGTAAATATCATACAAGTTAACTGTTGGTTGTTTGGTTGCTCCCAAATTGCGGTAATTTGGTTCCCACACTGCGGCATAAAAAAATGATAATAAAAAACCTAAGCAGCAGTCAGCTTAGGCTAGTTGAAACAAAATGATATAGAAACGCTTTGTACAAAATTTTGTCGTCGCGTCATGGATAATTCTGTGTGCCAAATTCATGCTATAAATTTGCAGAATTTTGTTCAGAAGCTGCGTAGTATTGATGTGCAAACTAGCAATTTTAGTGTTCATCATTGATCACAGAGAGCAGAGGTAAATGTGTTAATGCCGCTGCGTCAATGCTAACCCTACTTTCTCTTATTTCACTCGCGTCTTCATTGCTACAGCTTCTTTGTTCTGCATAATTCACAATCACATGATCATTTTGATAGTTTTTTCATAGCCGTCAACGTAATTTTGACCTATTTGCGCATGTTCACGCAGGATTTCTCACAAATTGCTGGCTCGTGCTATGCATGTTCTGCAAAATTTTGTGAATAAATTCTGAACAGAATTTTGTACAAAATTCTGCGTCATGTAAACTAGCCTTATTTCCTGTTCTGACATGAAGAGAACTAATAACAAAAATTCTGTTCAATATCAAACTCTTTACATATGTATACAGAAAGTTTTATAAAATTATATATGCATCAATTCTTTGCAAACAACAGAAATTTGTGGCCACATCTTTAAAATATTATTAGAGTTCAGTTTTTTAAACTACTTTAGATACTTCCTTGATTTTAAAGTATTAATATAAATACCCACCTTGTAGAGTACATGCAAAGGAGTACCCCTTAAAGTCAAACAAATAAAAAGCTCTTGACACTTGGCATGAATATCTCTCAACGTTTTACTTTGAGCATTTATAGCAAGACCAATCACTTCTTCTGCAGAATTGCAGATAGATGGTAAGAGTTGAGCAATGCATAATAATAAATTACTTATGTCAACTATGAGCAGTTTACTGCGACTCTCGGATGGGGATGACTAGAAGATTTTAAAGTTATACCCGACAAAACAGAAAATTCAATAGACCTGCGTATATCTAACTGCTAATATGGTAAGGGACTCATTCAGCATGCCGGCAAGAACTCTTTGTGCCATTTTTGGTGGCACAGAATTCCATAAGTCTTGCTTTGTACCTAAAAATAAATTCACTGTCATGTGGCATAACAAGGTGTTTGCTAGTTGCAACAATATATCTCCTCCTTGGTTCTCTAAGGGCGGTTATCACGAAATCTGAATTTTACAGAAAAGCTTTTTGTTTACTAGAATGCCTATTTTTAGAACATATTGCAGCTGTCCAATAGTTCCGTAAATTATCATAGACCTATATCGGGTTCTGCCGTGTAGTGTGATTATGAAAGCATCTATTGTCATTCAAAAAAACACTGTTTTGATTATAATGACATATAAAAAAATTAATTAAGGACAACCGCCTTACGGTGTCACACAAAATTTTATGAAATCCTGGACGGATGTCCATTCTTTCCGCGTTTGTTGTAGAGGAGTATGTAATAGAAACGCCTCATTTAGTTCTTTTTTCTTAGAATTATGAAAAAAACATTAAAAACCTCATTGGTCAAAATTAACTTTATTTAATACATAAAGAAATTAATGTTAAATACTAATAAAACTTTATTATTACAAAAACAAAAATGAACCTGGAAAAAAACATATTCCTCCAAAATAATCTAGTCGTCAGTCTCATCAGTTCCCTCCGAATGTGGAAGACTTCTGAAGAAATGTTTGCAGCTTTCTGGAACCCACTGCAGCAATTCCATTAGGTTATTATATTTCAGTGTTGAAATAGGATGTAATTCTTTCGAAACCAGTGGTAGTTCATCTGGCAGCTTTAAGGGTAGTTGTGGACACCGAATTAGGTTAATTTCTTTAAATACCTTTTCGTCAAAATTAGTTTTGTAACGGCATATTCCCATACTGGTTGATACACATTGAATGTGTACAGCTTCAGATAACTTAAAAGCTTCTCGTGATTCATTGAGCTTTCTGCTGACAAATGGGGAATTCTTTCCATTTCCTAAAGATGACGCATCCTTGAAATCTTCTAAGGACAATTCATATACTTGAAACGGATTTTTTTCACTGCACATTCTAATTAATTGTGCCCAATCATGCGTTACAGCCACCTCCATAGTTTTCAGATGTTTTCTTTTCCGTTCTATTATAGAATGTGCTATGTCCACCTCCATATGGGTATGACCTTTTAATAGGTATTTATGATTAATCACCTTTAAAGTTCGTTTTTTACTTAAAAGCCACATGTACATATATAACAAATTTATATTTCTATTCTGCCCAGCGCAGTTGTCTGACCAGAAAGTAACTTCTTCAACGTGATGCGGTAAAGCTAGTATCCATTTTAATATGCAAGAAGCTATTTCATTACTGCCTCTTTTGCCAATAACTTCATTCCAAATCATACAATGAGTTTTATTGACTGTTGTATCAGTAACAGTTAAATTCAGTGTCCATAACTTCCGAAGATAAAAGGATCGCCCATTAGTTAGGCTAGGTGTAGGCAAACATTTTTGTAAATCGACCATACACACCCTCTCTTTCGAATTTTCTTGCTTACAGCGTTCTTTATCTGCTGCCTTCAAAGTATAGCGCTTTTTAGCTTCTCGGTGATGCTCGTCCCGCCGTTCTATTGCCGTTGTTTTGTCGTTTTCATTGGTGCAGTCTTGTATAAGGCGCTCATAGTGGTCACAGTCATCACAAGTATCAGTTTGAGGACATTTGAAAC
>JABXWE010104027.1:0-31409 GCA_014611495.1 Limonius californicus | reverse complement strand
AATCTGAATTTTACAGAAAAGCTGTTTGTTTACTAGAATGCGTATTTTTAGAACATATTGCAGCTGTCCAATAGTTCCGTAAATTATCATAGACCTATATCGGGTTCTGCCGTGTAGTGTGATTATGAAAGCATCTATTGTCATTCAAAAAAACACTGTTTTGATTATAATGACATATAAAAAAAATAATTAAGGACAACCGCCTTACGGTGTCACACAAAATTTTATGAAATCCTGGACGGATGTCCATTCTCTCCGCGTTTGTTGTAGAGGAGTATGTAATAGAAACGCCTCATTTAGTTCTTTTTTCTTAGAATTATGAAAAAAACATTAAAAACCTCATTGGTCAAAATTAACTTTATTTAATACATAAAGAAATTAATGTTAAATACTAATAAAACTTTATTATTACAAAAACAAAAATAAACCTGGTAAAACATATTCCTCCAAAATAATCTAGTCGTCAGTCTCATCAGTTCCCTCCGAATGTGGAAGACTTCTGAAGAAATGTTTGCAGCTTTCTGGAACCCACTGCAGCAATTCCATCAGGTTATTATATTTCAGTGTTGAAATAGGATGTAATTCTTTCGAAACCAGTGGTAGTTCATCTGGCAGCTTTAAGGGTAGTTGTCGTGGACACCGAATTAGGTTAATTTCTTTAAATACCTTATCGTCAAAATTAGTTTTGTAACGGCATATTCCCATACTGGTTGATACACATTGAATGTGTACAGCATCAGATAACTTAAAAGCTTCTCGTGATTCATTGAGCTTTCTGCTGACAAATGGGGAATTCTTTTCATTTCCTAAAGATGACGCATCCTTGAAATCTTCTAAGGACAATTCATATACTTGAAACGGATTTTTTTCACTGCACATTCTAATTAATTGTGCCCAATCATGCGTTACAGCCACCTCCATAGTTTTCAGATGTTTTCTTTTCCGTTCTATTATAGAATGTGCTATGTCCACCTCCATATGGATGACCTTTTAATAGGTATTTATGATTAATCGCCTTTGAAGTTCGTTTTTTACTTAAAAGCCACATGTACATATATAACAAATTTATATTTCTATTCTGCCCAGCGCAGTTGTCTGACCAGAAAGTAACTTCTTCAACGTGATGCGGTAAAGCTAGTATCCATTTTAATATGCAAGAAGCTATTTCATTACTGCCTCTTTTGCCAATAACTTCATTCCAAATCATACAATGAGTTTTATTGACTGTTGTATCAGTAACAGTTAAATTCAGTGTCCATAACTTCCGAAGATAAAAGGATCGCCCGTTAGTTAGGCTAGGTGTAGGCAAACATTTTTGTAAATCGACCATACACACCCTCTCTTTCGAATTTTCTTGCTTACAGCGTTCTTTATCTGCTGACTTCAAAGTATAGCGTTTTTTAGCTTCTCGGTGATGCTCGTCCCGCCGTTCTATTGTCGTTGTTTTGTCGTTTTCATTGGTGCAGTCTTGTATAAGGCGCTCATAGTGGTCACAGTCATCACAAGTATCAGTTTGAGGACATTTGAAACTGTAGTTAAATTCCGTATTAAAAATATAGCGATAAAACGAGGCTTTCACGATATCGGAATTGGCAATATTTTGATTACGGCAAAATTCAAGGTAGAGGGAAAACATGGTAGCAATATTTAAACCACACTCAAGGTATTTTCTGGTCGACGATTCTCTTCTATAGTGGCTTTCGCTAACTGGAAAAGATTGTATGTGATCTTTAACGATCCTCCTTGCAGCTTCCGAAATCTTGTTTGTTGGAGGATGGTTTTGTCTTTTGTCTGGCGTAGTAATACCAGGACCATCAAACGTATGCTTTATGGCATTTCTCACAAATTTTTAGGATACAGACAAGGTATTCAGGAACATAGTTTTACAAACCAACACATGTTTGTTTGAATTTATTCGTAACCAGTACTTATAGGAGTACTTTCTACGACCCTGCTGCTTGTTGTTTCTAGGGCGAGTTCTTTCGATTTCGGTATGTTTAACACTCAGAGCTATAAATTGCTTCCTTTGATCCCAAGATATGGCACTCCAAAATTTACCATGCACTAAGTTTCTCTCTTCTTCTGTCACTGCAGATTTACATTTTAGCTTACAGTTGCATACGCCTCTGATACTTCTTTCATGCACTACTTTTCCTCCTCTGCCTGTATACTCTTGTCCACTTGCCCGTTTTTCTTTGCGAATATTTTTGGCCCGTCTTCGCCTACTCTTTTCCTTGTTTTCTTACGTACAGCAGGTGCTTCCACTGCGGCTACTGATCTTTCACCGACTGCTGGTTCATACTCTGGTTGCAAATCTTCATTTGCGCTCGGGTTTTCACTATCATTATCAGTGTCTGAAATTGGATGAAAAGATGGATCATTTATGCTGTCTGTAGAGGAAAAGTCACCGTCAGAATCTGAATTGAAGTTATTGGAAGCTTCTGGAGTAGACGGTTCCTCAATTATTGAGGAGCAAGCAAGATTAGTTCCACTAACTACATAGGTAGATGCGCTGGGAACTTCATTTAAGTTGTTGGTGTTGCTGTCTTGTGCAATTTTGGCGATTTTTTTGGTGACTGCAATCGAAGAATCATTGACAAAATCTAGGAATTATTAGAATAATTTGTTACAAAGGGAATTTTATTAAAAAAGAATAAAATAGTGTTCACCTTCAGTTTGACGGATTGGCGAATCCCAAACGTCCATGTTTAATAAATCGGTAATTTTATGTAGTTGTTCTTCATCTAAGGTACTAGAATCGCTGTTATTTTCTACAATGGAAAGGGCCAATTCAGGGTAGAAATAAAAAACTTTAACTAGATACTTAGTGCTAGTAAACTATTAAACGTCAGTGAAAGAACAATATAACCTCAAAAACTGTAGTAATTTCAAACTTTAGCAATATAATGCGTTTTTTGTGGCTTACCTTCTGAATGATTAGTAGAAGAGCATCCTTGTCTACACATTGCTGTGCTAACCACACTAATCGTTTACTTCTGTCAGACATTTCCTTCAAAACAAAATTTAGAAGCACACGTCAAACACGCTATATTCAAAGTTTGAATGCAACTAACTTATACACGAAGGGCGGTTGTCCGTCAAATAGAGCTAGTTGTTGGAGACGCATCTGGACAACAGCCTTTTGTAGCCTAACGTAGTAGACGGTTGTTCTGTTCCGCCTTTAGTGTTCCAACTAGCCATGTGACTACTGCCCAATGGGAAATGTATATCTTTGTTAATATTGCCCCTAGGACATCGGCCGTTAGAGAACTAAGTAGAGAAAACCCTTCTGAGTGGAGTTCCGCCAAAAACCAATTTTTAAAAATTTGTGACATCCGCCCTTAGAGAACCAAGGAGGAGCATTGTGCTTTCATGTAACTAGAAAAACGAACTTCAGTCGCCGTTTGTGGTGTTTGCTGTTAATTGTAAAGCTAACAAAATTATACCCTGTTTCATTCTTGTGAACTTCGGCGCCCCTGGGCACGTAGCTGTATGAGAGAAATAAATATCGTTGCCCTAGCGGCGGCGAGTTTTTTTTAACGTTCTAAAAGTAAAGAATCCAGAATCATAAAGTCATTATATGTATGTTAAAAATTTACTGTCTCTTATTATTGTGTCTTTTGTATTTGTTTGTGTACGAATTTTGCAAGCTTCATATATACAGGCGGAGGCACAATAAAGGTGAGTTGCATACCCCTCTTGGCCTTCCATGAGGACCTTCAATCAGCTGGATGTGGAAGATGGCGCCCACTTATTTTGACTTACCCTGTACACAACCATGAAGATTTCCTCCCGTAAGCGATTTTCTCGAACTCCCCCTACTCCTCTGAGCTAAGCTGTAGGCCTTTTTCCACCTATCCGGTTGCGGGTCGACGGAAAAGCCCGTTTGGCCCGTAACAATACCTATACAGTACGTTCCTAAATAAATGTAAAAAATTTCAGCGGGTTATTCCTTGAGTTACGTTGTTTCCCATGGCGCGACTCTGCAACTACGATTCCTCAAATTGTTAATATTTTTAATCGGTGGTGGATACGCGATGCTTACGTACACGTTCACACACTATTCTCAAAAGAGTTTACGAATTGTCTGATTAAATAGGACGAACAGAAGAATTAATACAATGAGCAATTGTTGATTTTAGTATAACACTTTATTTTGCTGATCAAAACGATTATAAAAATGACACAATGCAGGAGCAGGCGACAAATAAGGGTCTGCTCTCTGCGTATGAACAAATAGTAATAAATGGACGATTACAAGAATCACATCAGACAGTAGCAGGCGACAGATAAAGGTCTGCTCCCTGCGAATGTTCAAACAGTAATAATGATAAACAGGGCCTCCGAAGAAGGCGAAGATATTTTCTAAAACTAAAAACTAAACCTTAGAAGAAGAACCGCCCCACGCTATTGTCAGCTAATAAATCTTAGGCAAATCTATACCATGTGTCCGTTAGGAACCCGCACATGGCCCAATAACTAAATTATTACCAGCACGTGTGTCGGCAAACTCAAACATATACAAAAAATGAAAGATTATTGTTCGGAACCGAACAATCGGTATAGTGTAAACCAATGATTTAAGATAACCCAAGGGAAAAATACAAGGGATTCAAGTCTGGGAATCGAGAAGGCCGTGGTTGTGGTCCTGCTCGGCCTACCCAACAATTCGAATAAACAGCTTCCAAATGCCTACGGGCAGTTAGGCTAAATGTGCTGAAGCGCCGTCATACATAAACCTCAATTGATTTTTGATCTGGAGTGGCACATCTTCCAGCAGCACTAGCATCTCCTCTTCAGGAAAATGGCGGTATCTGTCAACATTTAGCCTCCGCGGTAGAAAGAGCGGTCCAGTTAAGGGGAGTGCTACTAAAGTGAATCAAAATAGGCTAAGATTAGCGTTTTCTATTGTTACCCTAGCTACGTTCATAAGCGACCTTTTTAAATAACTAAGTAAACAACATATCCAAAATTGAAATAATAAGAAAACATTATCAAAACAATCACAAGAACTTGTAAAAAAAATTGCCAAAGGTAGTGAAAAAATACGGTAAAACCAATATCCTTTTCAGATTATGTGGAATAATTTCCTGAAATCTTATTTCTAATTTTATGTTAATTTGCTCCCTTAAGAAGTCACCGATAAATCCCGCTAACACGTTTAATCAAAATTGATGTTGATAACGAGTTTCCATTATTACGTGTGCGTTCTCTACGGCCCGTAGATGATTAGTACGAAAATTAGTAATGGCTGTCCTGGATAAGTTGGCTTCATCAGTATAAAAGACTTATGCAAAAAATTAAGGATATTCTGCAATCATCCATACAAGCCATCGACACAAAACGACTTTTCGCGGAAAGTCGCGATACATAGATGATAGGGATACAATTGTTGATCTCTTAAAATTCTCCAAACCATTTGGTGACTCACGTTTAGATAAGAGCAATCTTCCTGGTACTGGTATCCTCAACTATGTTTTTTGAAAATTTCCTTTGTCGCGAATACGTTGTTACAGACGCGCAAATATGGTATGATGGAGTTATTACTTGTTGTGGATACCTTTCGTCATAAACACGCCTGCTTGGCTGCCAATCAATTACCATTAGCAAGATCTTATACAAAATGGATATCGCACATCCAATATTTGTATAATTATTCATGTTAACTGAAATACCAACATCGTTGATAAATAGGAATATTTTGAAACTTTGCTCAGCTGCCACTGTCAGTAATTTTATCTCATCATCTGCTTTTCACACTTTCATCGCTACTCAAAATCAAGAAATTAAGAATGGTATAAGAAATTTTAACAACCTGCAACTCCGTAAAAAAGCATTTCCAGACATACGTTGACAGGAACTTTTTTTCTTAGAGTAACCCAAGAAATAACCCGGTGAAATTTTTTGCACTTATTAAGGAACCCTGTATATTGAATCCATATCCCGACCATCTGCTTCTACTTTTTCCTTATCCCAACTAGAACTAATAAAAAAAACTGGCCCAAATTTCAGAATACAGGGTAATCATAATTGCGGACTCAATTAGTCGAAATAGACAAAAATGTCAGTAAATACGTTTAACCGCCTAAATCCGCATTGGGCGCGGAGCAAGCGTGGTCTCACTCACTGTTCAACTATGCCATCAATGAAATGAACATATTAGGTATACAATTATTTGGGACGATTAACTCTAATAAAAAACAAATTCAACTATGGATATGATTAATTAGCAAAAAATTTTAAGAAGTATTACAACGTATAGTAGATGTCACAATAACGTCGGCTACAAATTATTTACTTTTACAGCCCGTGCAACTCATTCTTCGCAATGAAATAACTTTCGAAGGTGCTGTTTTGAGCTAATTCCATTACTTTAAAACCTCCTGCAAGCACTATAAACTGTTTGAGCCACAATATACTACCTGAAATTATTAAATTAATTAATTCAAATGACGACGGAATTAAAAATTAAAAATAAAAAATTTCATTTATATCTATTATACCGAATACAAAATCATGATACGCGAACAATCGAAATGTACCACTACATTAAAAAGTTAAAATAAAATGAAAAACATAAACGAATTTGCTCACGATATATAAAGTGATTCTGAAGTTTCGTTCAAATACTGATAAAACATCAAAAGGGTTTAGAAGTAACTTTTTTAAGAGTTGCTGAAGATTTTATAGGTACATTAAAATTTAATGGATCGTAAGATTATGACGAAGTTTGATTATGAGTGGTGTTTATTAAAGAGTTCAGATACATATCAGTCAAGGAAATAAATACCATAGGATATATGGGCAAGCAATATTGAACTTGTTGGGGTTACATACGGTGAGGGTCCGCCCCGGACCGTTTTTATTTTTGAATATTTCTAGCCTTATAGCAATTGAATTGAAATGATTTTAGTTTGTTATCGAATCTGCGTTTCCGTTTATTTGTTATGGTAAGATTACGCAATCTTCGGTCAGTTCTTCACATTCACATATCTTAACTCGCAATTATTTTGTGATTTAGTCAAGTAATTTTAGGAACTTCCACTATTTATAATCTCTTCTAATTTATTGTATTGTTGAACGTTCTTGTGAGTTACGTTTGCCGCCTTGAAAGATTTTGGAGTAGTTCTGATTAAATTTCCCAGAACTATTCAATTATTTGGGTTAAATTTCAAGGTTCAATTAGGGAACATATTTTTCAAGAAGTCATAAATTTGATTGGTCACGTAATTCTTCCCATAAATAGGGACGAACTTTTGAAAGCGAAGATTATTATTTTGTAGTCGTTCATCGAAGCACATTATTTTCAAAATCATCCATGCATTTTGAAACTAATCTCAACTGTTGGGCTGCAAGATTTTCCCTCGATGTTATATCCATTCCTCGCCTTCAGTAGAGTCCTCTGGCTTGACCGGTGCCACTGTAGGATTTTCTTCGACATTACACCCATTCCTCGCCTTCAGTAGAGCGTTCTGGCTTGGCTGACGCCCCTGTAGGATTTTCCTTCGACATTACATCCATTCCTTGCCTTCAGCAGAGCGCTCTGGCTTGACCGGCGCCCCTGTAGGATTTTCCTTCGACGTTACATCAATTTCTCGCCTTCAGTAGAGCGCTCTGGCTTGACCGGCGCCCGGGGATGATTTTTCCCCAGCGTTACATCCTTTCCCCGCTTTCAGTAGAGCGCTCTGGCTTGACCGGCGCCCCTGTAGGATTTTCCACCAGGTTACAATCCTTCCTGTTTTCTCCACGTCATCTTGTTGTGGTGTGTTAAGAGCAATATTCCGGTAGAGGGGGGTTTCCTTAACTCCGACAAGCTAATTTATCAGATATATTACCCTGACTAGTTTTTCTGCAGTTTCTCTAGCCTGTACAGGTGAATACCGGGGGTAAAAGAATGACAAGTAGGCCTGCAGCCGCAGTTTTGGCCTTGAGGTGAATTTTACACAATAAATGTTTTAGATTTCGAACCTGTTACTACATAAGAAAGAATAAGAAACACAACACAAAGTACATCATATACAGAGTCTCCCGAGACGTTACAATACAGACATGGCGGGTCTCGTCTCCGGTGTCGCCATATGTGTAGAAAATGAATGTTTCCTCGAATTTTATTGTAACACCTATACAGTTTATAACTTCTAGATACAACTACGATTCAAACTAACTGATTAGTATTTTTAATAACCAACTTGAAAGAGTGGGGAATTTAGTGGTACGTTTATTCTAAACCGTACCAATTCAGTTTGGTTTCATAAAATACGCTCCGACTTCTTAACTTTTTGTCTTTTTTTAACTATACAACTAAGATTATCTGCAGACTATGCAGCATATCCCTACTGTGAAGTAATGTCAGAAAACCAAAACTACTCATTTGTCAAAACTCGTCGGTTTGCGTAATGTTTCTTTTGTTGTCACTTTTTCAGCGACGTCTAATTTTTCTCTCGCTGGACATTAATGATATTGCCAATAAAGTGGAAAAACAAATGTTGCCGGAAGCGTTCAATAACAGCTACAGCTTGGCAACAGCTCATAAAAAATATCCAACTCTTCTCTATTCAATGTCAAATATATAAACGAGTCGCCGAACTTCCGAACTTCATTTCGGCCAAATCCCACAAACAGTTCGTCCTAGAAAGGGACCAGGGGTTGGAAAAATCGGCGTGGAATCGCAGTTACAAAATGCTGAGCAAGCAGTTTAGGAGATCCGGGCTTGATTGGGACATAAGCGGAACGAAGGTGGTAAATGACGGTGAACATATGGATTAAATCGTTACTTCAACAGTCAGACGGACGACTTTGCGCGGAACAGCTTGACATATCGACCCGGCCTATCTTCGCCGACGATGAGGTATAAGTACAGCAGACTACAATTGGATGACGATAACCTGA
Source organism: Limonius californicus (assembly GCA_014611495.1). NCBI lineage: Eukaryota > Metazoa > Arthropoda > Insecta > Coleoptera > Elateridae > Limonius > Limonius californicus. The sequence goes on along the minus strand of JABXWE010104027.1, from coordinate 22,520 downwards.
TAGTCGGTTAAAAGCGAGTTAATTAATTGATGCTTGAAATTTTCACGTCCTTTTCATGATTTCATTTAGCATTCATTGGCTGGAAAGAAATGAAATTATTGGAGATAAAACTGATAAAAGGTATGCCTGGCTGGTCGAAGGGGAAGTGTAAGCAAACAACTCGACTTCCTGTTTCAAGAAGCTTATTCACGCACAGAAAAGAGTTGGTTGATTAAGCTTTTGGCTTTTATAAAGTTGTAGAGTATTAATCACATCATTTGAACTTCGGAATAAAAAAAAGGCTAGTAAGAAATTATTTCCAGACCACTTACAGTTAGGATATACAGAGCTATAATCTAATACTCTAATAGATGAACGCTTTATCTAAAAATTAAATTTAAGAAAGGCTAATTTCCACCAAATTCTAGTTCATCTGATTGTAAAAAGTATACAATAATATTGCAGACATTTCTGGTATCAAACAGACAAAAACACACACACATTATCTAGTTTGGTTCTTCAGATTTTCCCTATAATTAACTTATTTTTAAGAAAATTACTAGTTCCAGAATTAATGGGGCCGTAAAATTTGTATTGTTTCTAATACTGGGGTACATGTGCACTAGGTTCTCACGTTCAACACCCCGTTTTTGGCTTAGAAAAAAACAAGTAAGTTGTTCTAAAGGAAGTCTTGATCTAAATGTCAAGAAGCACAGTTTCTTTACAGGATTCCTTAACCCTTCGCCTATCCAGCGCTTTGAGGTATCTCAGCAGTTTAAGGACCTCCCTTGATGATTGCGCTTCGAGGTATCTCAGCTGCAGCGTCAAGTTTCCTTAACCCTGACCTGCCAGCACTTTTAATGTATCCCAGCAGTTTAAGGACCTCCCCTGACGATTGCGCTTTGAGGTATCTCAGTGGCAGCGTCAAGTTCCATTAACCGTCCCCTGCCCAGCGCTTTGAGATACCTCAGATACAGCATCAAGTTTCCTTAACCATTCACCTGTCAGTGCTTTGAGGTATCTCAGAAGCTTACGGCATCCCTTGACAATTGCGCTTTGAGGTATCTCGGCTGCAGCATCAAGTTCCATTAACCATCCCATGCTCAGAGCGCAGAAGTACCTCAGATACAGCTACAAGTTTCCTTAACCCTTCACCTGTCAACGCTTTGAGGTATCTCAGCAGCTTACGGCATCCCTTGACGATTGCGCTTAGAGGTATCTCAGTGGCAGCGTCAAGTTCCATTAACCATCCCCTGCCCAGAGCTTTGAGGTACCTCAGATACAGCTTCAAGTTTCCTTAAGCCTTCACCTCTCAGCGCTTTGAGGTATCTCAGCAGCTTACGGCATCCCTTGACGATTGCGCTTTGAGATATCTCAGTGGCAGCGTCAAGGTCCATTAACCGTCCCCTGCCCAGCGCTTTGAGATACCTCAGATACAGCTTCAAGTTTCCTTAACCATTCACCTGTCAGTGCTTTGAGGTATCTCAGAAGCTTACGGCATCCCTTGACGATTGCGCTTTGAGGTATCTCGGCTGCAGCGTCAAGTTCCATTAACCATCCCATGCTCAGAGCGCAGAAGTACCTCAGATACAGCTACAAGTTTCCTTAACCCTTCACCTGTCAACGCTTTGAGGTATCTCAGCAGCTTACGGCATCCCTTGACGATTGCGCTTAGAGGTATCTCAGTGGCAGCTTCAAGTTCCATTAACCATCCCCTGCCCAGAGCTTTGAGGTACCTCAGATACAGCTTCAAGTTTCCTTAAGCCTTCACCTCTCAACGCTTTGAGGTATCTCAGCAGCTTACGGCATCCCTTGACGATTGCGCTTTGAGGTATCTCAGATGCAGCGTTAAGTTCCATTAACCATTCTCCTGCCCAGCGCTTTGAGGTATCTCAGATGCAGCTTCAGATTAAGGGATTCTTTAATCTTTCACCTTGCATATCAGAAGACCACACTGTATACACGCCTGTTGCCTCATCTTTCTTCTTTTGTTTTAACTGAACAATTGGTCTAAGTTTCCAAAGGGAATCGTTTTACTTAAGATCGCATGCGCTACCCCGGCTTAGGTTTCCTGCAGTTTCCTAGCTTGAGCAGTTGCAAACCGGGGGCAGTTAATTTGCATTGCCTGCAGTTGATATTTGCTAAAAGTATTAAATTTTTGGGGTGTTTTATTTCACGTATTTAGCTCAACTACTATAGATTCGAACCTAAGACGATTACGACTAGTCACAACCAACAAAACACAAGGGTCCGTAACGTTACAGAATTTAAGTTTCGAACCTAGGTGTTAATTGCGTACTTATTATTAACTGTTTTGCAAACCTGGAGCTTATTTGTATATACCATCGAATGATTTACCTGCTTTACCAAGCACGTGGTTTTTAGTTTGGCGCACGCAGTACGTGAAGGTTAGGTTCTGTGCGTTGTTTTAAACTGTCAAACATATTTGCTAAAATTCTATCGTGCTTGTAGTGGATTGCGGTAACAAATCACCAAGACAGAAATGTACAATTTCATAGAGTGCCCTATAAATTTATTTTCTAAATTCCGAACACCAAGCATTCTTCTTAAATAGCGATTATGGCTATATTTTCACCACGCTGCAAAATCGTTTTAGCCACATGCCTAATATGTAGATTTAACTGCATTCACAACAGTATAAGGAAGTTTGCAATATGGTTTATAATAAAACCAAAATACATTATAATAGATAATTACAAGGAATATATTTTATATATTTACAAAAATGGTAGAGAAATTTGAATTGTTGGAAATACATACGCTAACAAGATACTAAAGATAATCTACCTAATGATCAAATAGAACTACACAACACGCTTCTACTTAATTTGGACTTTAAAATGTGATTAGAGATAATTTTGAGTCCAGATATGCTCCGATGTATTAATACTTTTCGATTTCATATACGTATTGTCACGATTCGGATTTATAAAAATATTTTCTGAATATCCTAAGATTGCATAATACAATCCAATGTACTGATTACAGTCACCTAAAAGACATTAGTCATTTTGACACTTACAAATATTTCAGTTTACTGCACATATCCGGATTGATCAGAATCTTAGATCCTTTTTTAATGCGCTGACCGGTAGCATCTGCAAATGTTAGTATTGATTAAAATCGTACACGCTTGATGAGGTTGTTTGAAATCTATGATATATAAGGCAGAACTTTCCACGAAGCGTCTAATATTCACTCATTCGCTTCCTGTCCAGAACCCCATCATGGGGTCTAACAGTCTCGTTAGTAACGTGTTTATCTTTTTAATATATATGCAATAGTTGCCTGAAACAATTATTTACCTTTGATAGCATAATACTTTAAAAATTTGCCATGAATTTCGTAACGTGATATTACCGTATAGAATTCGACTCTTTCTGTTCCATTTTCCGGCACATACCTCTTACCCTGTAGCATGATGTTCATCGTGGTGTGAGCGCACCACGATGTTCATTATTACTGTTACAGCTGTACACGCGTGCGTCAACTACATTCCTACTCCAATTCTAAATTTTAGAAAAATTATGAAATCTACAACAACCACAAATTCGTGTGGCGATTTAGGCCTATACTAAGCACATAAATAACATTTTAATTAGCTGTTACCTACGGCATTTTATAGCTCAGCATTTACAATTTTTGCTTAAATCAATTTGAAATGGGGGACCTTCGTGATATTTCTTAACGCAGTTTAATTATAGGGTAAGCTAATTTTAAGCGTTTTAGTTCATCTGTTACCAGCAGTATCAGATTTTAGCCAACTCACACATTTCATATGAACAAATATTTTCAGATAATGCTCGGTCGTCCACTAGTTTAAGGATAGGTTAGCTGCCAATTAAAAAAAAATTATAAATTTCAAATCTGTTAGTGGAAATTGGCCGGGCAAGATTGCATCTTATTCATAAATAAGACATGCATTTATGGAGCATTTTGATAAGTTAAAACGTCTGATAAATGACGACAAATATGTCGAATCCCTACAGTTACCCCGCCTTCTCTGGATTAACAGATTTACACGAAAACATGTATATTGTCTGTAGGAAGGTATCTTCAAGAAAGTCATATTATTGATATAAATTAATGGAAAACTATTAAAACTTTATTGAAACATCTTTAGATGATTTCGATCTTCAAAAAGGAAGGTCTATTACTTGTCGGGCATTCCCAAAATTCAAAGAATTCGCTAACAATATCTGAAAAATGCCCATACAATGACCTGAATACGATGTGATTCCTTTCAATTTCTCAACTAATTTTTAACAAATTACCAAATTTTCTATCAGATTTCATTAACTAGCGAAAAATACTTCGCATCTAGTTTTAGTTCTTGCAATTCTTAAAATATTTCCATGCAATACCCCGAAGAGCGATGTGACAGTAAACGGCAAATTTTTCCAATTTTTTATTATCAATTCTCTAAAAATTTCCGTACTTTTTTGTAAAAGTATCCGATAATTTCCAAAAAGCTACTTATAATTCGCAAATTACTACTCGAATTCCTGGAATTTCGTGAGAATTGCTCCAAAAATCCCACTGTATGACTATACGGTATTCAGTAATTCGTTTTACCATCATTTCGGAAACAGTTGCTACCATTGTCTAAATTCAGAAATTTACTGAATTCCACAACATTTGCTACAGTTCTTTAAAACAATGTCGGAAAGAGTACAGTAATCCCAATTTCGTAAATAACTTTTACAAATTACCATAATTCTGAAGAGATTGTGAACCTTTTCAAAATAATGTTTCCGTAATTCCCAAAATTATATAGCAATTCCCAAGAATCCACAAATAATATCCACAATATTGAAGGTTTTCTTAGTTTATTTAAATAAGAATTTGAGAATTTGTTAAAAAATCCCAAAAATGATCACTTTTAGCGATAAATTCCTATCATTTGCAAACAATTCTTTAAAAAATCTACTTTCAATGCCCATAAAATAGATTTAATAGTAGCTACCAATATTGCCTTTCCATTTCTTAATTGCTGTTAAAAGATTGCCGCACCTCCCTGTAGAAAATATCTATCCTAAAGAATCTGTTACTCCCAGATAATTCCCAAAATTTCCTGAAATTCGTAACAATTATTAATAAAAGCAAATATTTGGAAATCATTAAATTTTCCTTAAAAATCATTCAAATCTTTCCTTGCTTGCCTTTTAAGCAGACTAACAATACTCTGAAAATATAACAACACCAAATTAATAGTCATCTTTTAGACAGATTTTATAATTTCTTAAAGCACCGATTATGGTAGACTAAACAATAATATGAAGTTATCTATAAATGTTATTATATAAACTCTGAGAAGGAAATCTTTAGGAGTCATTTTATACTAGTATAATAGCTACAACTAATATGAGATTGTGAAAACATATAGCCAACTGACCATCACTTGATAATCTCCAATAAGATATTCATTACTCTTTCTATTTAACAACAATAGCTCATCAAATTTCCATTTTGCAGCGTTAGATTATTTATTTTATTGAATAGTTTATGAGCGGTGAAAGTGACATTCAGTAATAAAATGGCCAGGTTGCACATATTAATAATTTCATTATTTTATTGATTTGAACTTCAGATGGAATTCACAAATAACATATGTTGTTCTAAAACGCAGGACCGGACTTGTAAATTTGATAGACATAAACATTTAAAATTAGTTAGTTTTTTTTTTACTTTTCTGTGGTAACGTAAATACTATTCGCCGACCAACAAATATAATATTTGAAACTTACTTACTTTACTTTTTATTCCGGTGTTTACTTATATAAATATCAATAAGTCCACAAGAGGTATTTAAAGTAATCTACAATGCAGATGTTAAAATTCTGAGTTCTGTACGACTTTCTCTTATTAAACATAATTACAAATTCAAATGGTTGTTAAGACAACTAAAAAATTTTGCTTACAGCTTCGTGCAAGCTAGTACGTTCATTTAAATATTTACAAAGCATAAATTCACTATTTTAAAATAAATCAAAGCACAATATTTAAATAACTCAACCATTTACCGTAATTAATCGGTTTTACAATTCCAAATGAAAGTTTAATTTATTAACGAGCGCTTCATAACAGCCGTGCACTTCGCGCTTTATTGAGGTACAGACAATATAAATTTTATGATAACACCCCTTTACAAAATTACTTGCTAGTAGCATAATAACTGTGAACGTAATCAATAGATTAAACACATATGGTTAATGGAAATTAGTCGGAGTATTTAATCGCCGAAATATTATTAGATAATGCGATAGCATTTATCCTAGATTGTATATTTAGGTTTCTAAGAATCGACCGAACAGTACATTCTCTTAAAATTGTAAATTACTGAATCGATATTTAAGATTGCACGTCCATTTGATCCATTTGTTTATGTTTACGACGTCTTCGTGTCTGAACTATGACATCACTGAAAATCAATAATTGCAACCCCTTTTCCACGGCGTATTTATTTTATAAAGCGTCTAAATTTCTTTAAAGTTGTACATTTCCTTTATAGACTAAAGAAACTCATTTTTTTACTAAAACCGAAAACAGCGTTTTGTATGAGAACCAACTGCGGGATTCAATCTTTCTTCCCGAAAATCGAACCCAAGTACCTCTAGTAGCATAGCTTTAAAGGCAAAAGCTTTAATCAATACACTACTGCTTGCTCTGCAGAATATAATTGATTTTAAATTAAATTTGTTTAAAATAACATCATTATCATAGCAAATCTTCAAATTTACTGCCTGACAATGCCCAAGTTGTAAAATAAGACAACTTTTTACTTAAATATAGACCTACTTCGTCAAAAACTCATACAACGAGCAGCAGCCAGTCTATCAGACATGGAAGTCACATACCCTAAAAACCCGTTTGTTTTCTGGGCCTTTTTATGACAATATTCAAAGTAAACCGCGATAAGTTTAGCAACAGCAGGATGGAACTCTGTAGCATACATAGGAGTATTCAAATTTAAACAAAAATGTTTAAATTGAAACCTCATTTGCAGGCAATTCCAACAATTAAATTAATTAGAGGTTGACCCGGACTCTTGTTAACAGATCTATTGCAAGTTTTACAGCGCATAATAAAACGATTGAATGCGTAAATTCGACTGAAATGCTTACAAGATGCGAGTACAATACGGCGATCAAGTCTTTCTAAACGTCGGGGGTTTAAATTGTTGAAATCTTTTAGAGACGGGAGAACTCGTATACAAAATGAGCCTCATATGCGACGAGCTGCAATTTCGGTTAATCGCGATAATGAAAATAATGTTAATACCCTTACTCAGCAAGGCAGACGGGTATCAGTATCTGTAAATCGCTTCTTCTTTACTGCAGCTGTATGAGAGAGAAGGAGATGATCTTTTGGCTGAATTGTGACAAGTGATGTAACCTAGATACATTTTTTTACTCCTGAGTCAAAATGTGTTGTCAGCTGGTAAAGTGATGAACATTTTTTGTGTTTCTCAAGCGGTGTTCTTTGTTTATTACTTTGCGGAACGTCGTATAAGTAATGCAGACTATTATCGACACTTTTGTGAGATAAAGTCAAGCAGGCGGTCGAGAATAAACGGAAGACAAAATAATGTCCTGTTTGCTTTCTCGAAGACAATGCTGACCCGCACACTGCTGCAAGAATAATGCAACCTTCTTCCGTATGCAGCAAACAGTCCTAATCTTGCTCCCTCCAATTTTTATTTGTTTATACCACTAAAACAATTTATTACCGGGAAAAGATTTCAGTACAATAACATTATCGAAGCTATTCAAGAGTGATTACGAATGCAGCCTAAAAAGTTCTTCCAAGAAGGCATTAGAACTCTTCCAGAACGGTAACGTAAGTATATCGCTAGACAGAGGGGCTATATCGAAAAGTAATATAGTATTCATCATTATACTATTGTTAATAGCTTTTTAGAGGGCCTCGGTGGAGTAGTGTGCATACGCACTGCCACTCGAGGTCACGCGAAATTCGGTCCGATCGGTCGAGGTATCAAATCCCGACTGGGGCGACCGCATTTCGCTTAATTAAGTTTAGGGTGCATGTTGCATGAATGTTTAGTATGTAAGGGACGCCCGCACCTCCCTGAAGTAATGCGAAAGCGGTTTCCAGGAAGGGGGGGGGGCGGTAGTATGAATGAATGAGAAAATAAAAAGAAGGCTTCTTACAGGTATATTATTTTTGAATTTGAACATCCCTCGTAGATTGACTGGATTGAAAAAACTACTCTCGTATGCGCTTTGTGTTACTGTCTTGTTTTGTTTTAGAGACTACATAATAGTAATAATCCTTTCATAGCATTCCTCATTTTACATCGAAAAATAATATAGTTTTCGTCGTTGTAACATTGCAATACCATGATTTATAAATAAATTGCCTTTTAACTTTGAACACTCCTCGTATATATTAATGTACAATAGAAGACAAATGTACTGATGTTATTAGCAGTTGAGTATAGGCAACACGTTATTCACGCAGCCATTCATGTTTAACTGTCAAAATCAACTGATGTATTGTAACGAAGCGTTACTAATTTTGTATTATTATTTTGAGATTTAGGACTCCGTTTAATTTGTTTACATGCCGTTTAGAAGTTTTATAGTTTGATTTTTGGGTAATTTTATTGTGTACCGACCGATGTCTTTCCGAATGCACCCCGTATTATTTTCATTTTAGAAGTGTTTGCCGATTTATGTAAATATTATTATGTACCGTTTAATTTATATTTTGAATTTAAGACCGAACAAGGTAATTTATGTATTATGTTCCGTGTAGCAAACATTTTGAATTTCTAGTTTGTTTTGTTATTATTATCTGAGACCGTTTTAGTTTAATACCGTTATTAGAGGAATGTTTAATTACCAGTTACGTGTATATTTGAACAATTAGCGTTCATTTATATATCAGAATATTGTAAATTGGTTTATTCGAATTGCATTTACGCGTGGAGATCAGATAACCGCATCTACGACGTAAAGTTGGAGGGGTAGCCACGTATTCCCTACTCTTAGCTGGAATGCGCGAATTAAACCAAATATTGTAGCAACAGTTACCGGGCGGGTATAAATACAAGCTCTCGAGCATTAAAACGGAAGTTTTCCATCCGGTCCAGTTCGGGAAGATCCAACCAACGAAGAAGAAGACCAGGTACATCCCAACCCCGAGGCACTGTTTGGGTAAGGAATTGTTGTATTTCGGCATTGTTTACTGTTCAATTGTATTGTATACCGTTCTCTCTCTCACTCCCTCTCTCTCGCTCTCTCACTCCCTCTATCTCTCTCTCTCTCTCTCTATTCCGTCACTCAACCCCGCACCTTTTCCCTTATGGCTGCGTTTGTCCTGACGTAAGGTCCTTAACGGAATTCACCATCGCTGCGACAGTCCTGAGGTGGTGCTTTCCGATCCCTTTTCTCTCTCTCCCCCCTTACGACTGCGTTTGTCCTGACGTAAGGTCCTTAACGGAATTCACCATCGCTGCGACCGTCCTGAGGTGGTGTTTTCCGATCCCCTTTCTCTGTCTCCCCCTTACGGCTGCGTTTGTCCTGACGTAAGGTTCCTTCCGGGCAATACCGTCGCTGGGTCTGTCCTGAGGCGGTGTTTTCACCAGGTGCCGAAATATCCGATTTCCTGCCCCATATACCGTATTGATACCGCAGTTGCTACCGTATCTGCTACCGTATTGCTACCGTAGTTGCTACTGTATCTGCTACCGTATTGCTACCATACCTGCTACTGTTTTGCTACTGTATTTTGCTACCGTATTGCTACTGTATTGCTACCGTATTGCTACCGTATTGCTACCGTATTGCTACCGTATTGCTACTGTATTTGCTACCGTATTTGCTACCGTTTTGATACTGTATCTGCTATCGTATTTGCTACTGTATTGCTATTGTATTGTAACTGTGAAATCCTGTATGTTTAACGCTAAAATACATGTATTAAACCATTCTTGCTTTAATTATTCCACGACGCAGTACAGTTAGATATCTAGGACCGTTTCCGAGACTGCAGTTATGTGACATCAGTCCCCTGGAAACCGACGTCTTCAACTGAAGCTACCTAGGACTTCGTTGTCCCTCCCAGGACAACGAATCAGCGACGGAGAGTAAACTTCGTAACAAAATCTGGCGCCCGAGGCAACCGAAGCAATTGCACGTAATAAGCAGACGTGCAATTGACCCGCAGAGTTAAGCAAAGAAAAGAGCGTCACAGTATTATGAGGTACTTATTATATTATTATTAAATTAAAGTATTAACATATATTTGGCGTTGCTCAATATGAAATTAATTAGTTATCGACACAACAATATGTTGCTGTTTTATACTTCCAACATACGGCTATTATATTTGGTTATCGTTTGATAAAATGTATGTTTAAAATATGAATAACCCTGCAAACGTTGTTAATATAACATTCACAATACGCTCAGAATTCTCTCATTTTTTTTATTGCGTGGAAATACAAGATTATTAGGTAAAACTTAATGTTCCGGATGATTGTAATTACTGTCCAATTTTGATCAATCTGTGGTTTATATGGTTATCTGAATTTTGTCTGTAATATTATATTCGCTTTGACATTTGCATCAGTCCTGCATAGAAATTATTAACATCTATGAAATCCAGTTAATATTACAACCAAACAGTTTTTATACTGTTTAGTTTTAAACACAAAAACAGCATCTTGCTTGTTTGAAATTTGTTTATTATTATCAATTTTTACATATAAATTGAAAATCTGATTAATTTCCACTACTAAAGGTCTGTCAAACACTGTCCAGGTGGGACTTAAATTGAAAGACTACACATATAACGACAGCTTCAGAAAAATTTTGTCGCTACTAACAGCTGTACGAAAGAAGGGTTGCATATACTGCATATGTCAATACTGCCGGTGACTGTACATAAATATCTTCATAAACCTTTTATCAACAGATGGAATGTTCGAAGAGGGTAAATGAGTGGCCTGCTACGCCTCCGGATCTAACCCCTCTCGATTATTTGTTGTGGAACCTAGAATTTATTAATACAAACTTAATAATCTGAATGTCTTGAAAATTAAATACAATATAAATTGTGAGAAAATACACCCGCAATATTAATGATAACCAAAAAGACTTTATTTCTCTGCTTGAATATGTGAGGCTGTTAATAGTTGTGATTTTGTGGATGTTACTGTTATCTAAAATAAATTTCATTTATAATACAAATGTTTGTTAGCGTTTGAATACGACATTTTTAAACACAAACTAGTATTTTCAAAATAAAATTTAAACAAACCTACATCAAACTAACCGTTCTATAAAATACAATGACAAATAGAGATTATTAATTAAAGGCATCTTTAAACACATCGTGTTGGGAATACAATGCTCAAAAATTTAAATCAAATAGGAGCCCTAGAACTTCTAAGAATAATTTTCGTTTCAAATGCCATATTTCTTTCATCCTTCAGTTAGTTTACGGAAAACATAAGTACTTGAAAATTATTAACAGACAATTTTGCACCCAGGTATAAGAGAATACGCCACTGGAATCAGAAGTTACAATCAAGCCCTCTTAAATTTCAACATTTTTTGGTAACAAGTCGTATTCCTTAGCTACCGTAAAGCGGTGGTACAATGAATTTCCCTAAATTACAACCTTGAAGCTCCTAAGCCAAAAATGGCAGTTACCGAAAAGAATATTGGTCTTGTAGGAAACATGATTGAAGAGGAACGGCATGTTACTGCCAGGAGTATTCAAGCAACTTTAAAGATACCGCTCTGGCGCACACTGCTGCTCGAACGACTGAGTCATTGAATGCCCAAAACATTGAAATAATGGGCCATTCGTCGTATAGTCCAGACCTATCATCTAATAATTTCTATTATTTCCGCGTGTAAAGAATGAGTTACGGGGTTTGCGTTTTACATCGGCCGAAGCAGCGGTTGACGCATTTAAAAATGAAATAAATATCCTAACGCGGCAAAATTGGAGAAAATGTTTTGGGAGGGGAATATGAAAAATTATAAATTAATGTGTTTTGTCAATAAATTGTGTATTATTGTTTATGTATATGAGTAATACAATCTTTAAAGTTTCTAACAGAGGCACTGCTTCATAAGAAATACCACGACATAACAACAATGGAGGCGAGTAATAAGCATTCGATGAGATGGGATTAAACAGTAAACGTTTGGCCATGTTTCAAGCTCCAATGTTTAAACTCGTTTCATATTCACAGATTTGGATTTTTTGTATTGTATTGCTGTATTTGCTAGTCCGTTATCAAGAGAATATTTTAAACAGCAAAATTGTGGGTTTTAGATTAAACAAAAATAGATCATGTATAATATATAATGAAATCTTTAAAGCAACTTCTTAAACTTTAATCTGGGAGAAAATGTGTTTTCCCGTTATTTGAAACCATCGTATTTAACATTTAAGTACATTGAGAGCTTGGCTGAGTGTTGTCCTAAGTAGGCAACATAGATTAATTTAATTAAATGAATGAAAAAAAAGTTATTTTCGTTCCTTGGCTGGCCCACTGTATATATAATTCAAACTAAATTTCATTCGTTAATTTTAAGAAAGTATAAAAGGAGGGGCCCTGTTTTCGCCAGCATCCTGTGAAATATACGACAGCAAGACAAAAACTGATATATTTTGTAAAACATGTTGGTCATGTTATTGACTGTTGCATTATTAACCCATTAGTGTATGAAGTTTATTAAGAACAGAAAATTTCTTTTTTTTCGTAGAGTTATCTTTATTTGACATATAGATTACAAAACTGAACAAAAATTTTTATAAAATATTTAAAGTAAGAAGTTATGGCCCGTCCCTTATAAGGGACTCTATACGGGCAAGACACTACAATATGTGAAACGCCTTGAAACATATTTTCGGATGTAGCCCCACGTTACACTTTGTACAAATAAAGTTTGCTTTAGATTTACAATATCTACAGCGTTTATCACTTGCATTGTATGCCGGCCAGTGGTTCATACCATCAAATCTAATATCGTCCAACGGAATAGGGATCGTTTTTCCCCTCATCGAAGGGGTACCAAATGATTGCAGCAAACTTAGCGCTATGTGTCTTCGAAATACTAAAAGGCTAGCGGCCCTTTCGTCATTCGGGTTCAATTTCTTCATGAGCAACCATCCGTTTACCACTGACACGTCAAACAAATAGGCGAAAATCGGCCAATACCATTTCCGTTGCCGCATTCTTGATCGATAAACGGCGACAAGTTGATCGGTTTTATCGACGCCGCCCATTCCCTTATTATAATTGGCGAAAATTTGAGGCTGAACTACATTAATTTTTTTTTCCTTTCACGGCACCAGCGTATACATGTTGTTTCCTCTGGAGTATCATAAGTTGTCTCACTACTCATTACTCACTACTTTATTATCCTTCCATCTCACCAATGTTATGGATCCATCTGCACTACTTCTGTAGTCGTATGTTCCCTTCGGCTTCTTTTGCATTATCTTCTTGTCACTCATTGGACAATTTTTGGTTCTGCCATCTTGGATTGTACCAGTTGCACAAAATCCCTTGTCTGACAAATATTTCATTAGCTTCACAGATGTAAAATAATTGTCAAAAAATATTTTGAAACCCTGATTTGGTGGTATTTGCGCTTTCTCTAGTAAGGAAACTACCGTATCGCCTCCTATTCCAAAAACTTTTTCCTGCTGTTCCTTTTTCCCCATATAGATGTCAAAATTTAGCATATATCCGGAACTGCTACATATTGTCCAATTTTTAAAGCCAAAGCGCATTGGCTTACCACGTATAAATTGTTTCGCATAATGTTTTCCATAATATGGAATCATGCTTTCGTCGATAGATAGACACTCTTCCAATCCACCATGCTGCCTAAATTTTACATTGAGTTCTTCAATTAGTGGGCGCAGTTTGTATAAACGATCGTTTACGTTGATATGATCGTTGTCGTTCAGATGAAAGTTTTTTATTATTGTCTCGAACCTGTGTAATCTCATACTGTCGGATAAAATTGTAGGAACATCTTTTTGATTTGACCAATACATGCGTTTATTTGGGTATTTAGCATATCCTGATAGTAAAAGTCCTCCAAAGAATACATATAATTCGTTGAGAGTTAAATTTATCGGATTGTTCTTCTGTTGTGAATATTTGTTGGTTTGTTCGACGATAAATTTGCAAAAGTTTTCAGAGAAAAACAAAAAAAAAGTCTGTTGGTGTTTTGCACTGATTCGCTTCTTCGGAGGGTGCCACTGGATTACAATCAATTCTTATGTTGTATTTGGGTTTTGACTTTACCCATTTGAGATTCAAAGGAGTCGATTTTGATGCTGCTGGTTTTGATCCTGGTAATGAGTTTGATGCTGAAGATGTCGATGTTGATGGTTCTTCAAATCGTAGATATTTAGAAAGTGGAAGATTATCGCTTGAATCATATTCGTCGGATTCTGATTCGTGCTCTGCTCTTTGTATTATGCATTCTGTTCTTAGCATATTGGGTCCCAAATGATTCAAATTTGCTTCGTGCTCGTCATCGCTCTTATCACTGTCTTGTTCGGTTTCATTTCCGTCTTCAGGTGGAATTGCAAAAATTTCAACATTAGCATCTTGTTCATTTTCTTCTAAAGCTTCTAAAAGCTGATGAAGACTAAGCCTGAAATACAAAATACACTTTATTTATAAAAGTATTTAGCAAGATGATAATAAAAGAAAATTCAATCTAACATTGCCCATTTAGTACGGAGTCCCTTATAAGGGACACAAAAAAAGAAAGACTGTGACGAACAACCGATCATAACAAACGAGTTTGTTAGAGGTTATGTTTATTCCCCATAATGTCTACAACCAAATAATAAGGAACGAACATCAATATCTTGATCAACAATAAACTGAATAAAAATTTACTTACCCCCCGTGCTTTGTGTTGTATAAATTTTCATCCATCGTAGACAAATAACTGAACTACACAAAAACAAAGCAAACGCCCCGTCCAAACAGGGATGGTTGAGACAAGTAGAGGCAAGTGTAACACCACAAACCGAGACATTGTTGCCAAATTGCATATCACACCGAGAAAACACATTTTTCTGCGCGTCCCTTAAAAGGGACTCTATACACTAATGGGTTAACCAATCAACCGTCGTTGAAGTTATTACGAGGTATGTTGAAATTAAAACAATTGGAGGCAAACCCCGATGTATCGAACCAAAAATAACCTCTGCTAGAAGTGATCAGTATCTGGGTTGATTAAAATCAGTTTAATAGGAGTCCCAATTTTGAACTGACCAAATTATGGTGCCAGTTTGTGTACATCTAATTTGAGAAGAAAACGCTTGGTCTCTGAGATGTAGAGCTTTCAAAACACCACTGCTTTCCGAGAATCCAAGACTTGTTCGGTCTAAACGATCGTTTTCGTAAGCCAGCAATAAACCGATGAGAAGGGTTCTTCGGCTAGCACAGGGAGGGTTGGCGGAAAACGCTAACAGAAAAAGTCCGAAATTTCATAATGTACGCGATAAGTGAAAATAAGACGATGCTAAGGGTACCGATACAGCTTACGGGGAATCGAACCTACCTTATTGTGATTCCTCGTTGCCCCAATATTTCTTAGAAAATACACACTAGAAGCAAAACACACTAAAAAGAATCCCTGAACTTTTGAATAATGGTTTCGCATATATTTAACACAATAAGAAATGATTGGTACAATTGCAAGCAAAAAAAAAAGATACGCTTAAATCAGGACCAGGGTCGGTCCTGTTGTAAATTATTTAGAAATAAAGGGCTTCGTGACGTGCGTATTCTTCTGTTTCACGCCGCTATTTGCTACTATATTTATAGTCGGCTACAAGAAGACCTACGTGGCCAATAACCGATGACTTCACAAAACAAGTCCAGGTAGTTAATAAAGTACCAAACAATTAAATTTACGAAAATGCGGCTATTACTGTGCAAACAAGAATTCATTGCGGACTGTTTCCACTAATATCGGTATATATAGTATTGTTACCTTAGTTTGGCGATAAAGGCGAAACAACACAAGAAGACTCTTTCTTCCTTTACTTACTTACTTACTGCTGGACGCAGATGAAAATGCGGTAGTTCGGACAACGTCACTGACTAGTGTAACGAGGAACAAAGGAATAAAGTTGCACAATATACCTACAGATTGCGGAATAAGAATTCTACCGGATAAACGGGGAATTGTTTTAAATCACACAGAAACGACAACTAGAACTACAAAGTTTTGGCTTAGGTGGTGAGTCGTAAAGCGTTACGGGTGTTAACGGGGTTTATTTTTCATCCGCTTAATACGAAATGAGAAACCACACGGTATTCTCCACTAAATTATTGATTAATGTATGTCTTCGATCTGACTTCTATCAATTTCAGTTATACGGGCAAACGGCAAAACTTTTATTATAAGGATAGTTACCAACCCCAAAACCCTATCTTGCACTGGTCACAGTAACGTCTGGACGCCTTGAAGAACTAGGCCCGACTTCCTTTGTTTTAAGCAATTCCAAAGGAGCCCGCTGTACGATTTTTAAAAAAGAAAACGCCACATGCATACTCAGGGGTTTGACTCCAAGAAAATACTTCCAACAGACCAGATACACACATTTCAGTAATAAAATGTCGGGATAACGAAAGGTGACATGAAATGCTCTATTTATGAATTAAAATTACTAAAGGAATTTAACGATTCTTTGAATTTGAATTAATATCAGACGAGTAAATTGTGTGGCTAAAAAATTATAAAATATAGATTTAATATACGTTTGTGCGAACACCTCAAGTAATTCAGGACTTTTTCGTCACCACTGTATGTGGATTAATCTGGAGATACTAGAAGTAATTAAAAACAGCATCAAATATGTATATAATATAAAAGTGAATGGTTTCTCTTTAAATATTTTTAAGCAGCTGTTAACAGCCAGTGATTCACATAATTGTCACGGTAATTATTCTCACCAAGTGTGAAATAGTACTGCAACTGCTGTTTTCTAATAGCGAATGCATGAAAACTTATTTTCAATGGGTTTTACAGCAAAAATATAAATTATAACTTTTTATTTGCATATTTTTGAAAATTCTAGATTTTTAGATTATCTCTGGAGGAGATTAATCTTTTGCAGCATAATTACTTCCTCCCTAAAATTTTTATTCATAAGGCTATTAGAATTCAGTTTGTATAATTCGAGAATGATAACTTAATTCCTAATTTAAGACGCTTTGTTATGTTGCAACACATTTATATAATTTATATTATGTATTCTATATTCTTGACTTCATTAAAATTCAGGGGTTAGAATTATATGAGTAAATAGTTTTACGAAAGTGTAGTTTTAGCTCGATTTGCTTTTATGAGGTTCCTTAGTCCGCAATATCAAAATTATGATTCACTTAGTAGACTAATGAATACTTTTATGAAAGACGTTGTGAAGAGCATTTCTTAGAAAATAGAAAGATTTACATATAATTTTAAAAATATGGCACAAGTACTACTTGCAGTGTTGACATTACTAACTTTATGAAAATTGTATCCAAGTTTCATGACGGTATTCTAAATTAATAGCTTTATAAAAATAAAAATTTTCTGGAAATTCTTTAGACTCTGATAAAACTTATCCTGTTACTGGGGAAATGACGATATATTAAACAACTAAATCTTATTAATTTGAGTACGATATTTCTTAATTAAAGAACTTCTGTATTGTTCCCAATTAACGTGCAATTACGTATGAATTCTCTATTATCAAACCGTCCAGTTCCCCATTTTAGCAATTAATAGAGGCAATATTTAGGGGGTCAAAATCTAAACAGTTCATTTCCAGCAAAGACAACACGCGATAACTCATCAGGGAAACAAAGAGGTAGCCCATCAGCAAAGACCCTGGTGAAACTGGGTTTGTATCTGGTTAAAGAGCAATACCGTCACAAGCTAATAAGCTCCCTCGGTATCGGGAAATAAGGGACGATTCGGAAGTAGCGGAATTTATCATTTGCCCTGAACCGGTAACTTGACTGCCAGTCCTGTGTTTAAATCAGAACCGTAATAACCTGCTTGTCACTACCATATGCTCTCTTGTGCAGCGAGGCTTAAAGTTTAACGTCAAAATTCGATGGAAATAGTTTATTAAGATATGAGAAACGGGCTGCCTTGTTCCGTGTTATTGACGGCAGCGCAATTGTTTCCTAATGGACAATACACGAAATGGGATTTGCGGATGTCGGATCTGTAATAAAGCGCAGCTTTGCGAAGGGCGTATTCCGGGATTATTATTTCGAGGTATCATAAAGTCAGTACTGTAATTATACGGGTAGCTAAACGAATTGTGCGCACATTTAAAAGAACAGATTTAATCTAACGGAAAACAGGCTTGGTTTTGTTAAATGTTAGTGTACTTTGAAGGAAGCAGAAACGAAAACTGAGGTTATAACAAACAAACCCTTCTTAGAAGGCTTCCGCCTTAGTATTATATACGTACATAAATAGATCTCAGAGATCGCCTACGACTGAGGGAAGCTAATGTGGTCCAAATTAAACCCAAGATATCTTCCCTGTAAGTTTTTTTAAACTCAAAGTTTGTTATTAATTTCTTAAAGATTTTTGAATATGCGAAATTTTATGAGACGGAAATCATTTAAATTTAAATATGGTCTTTTCAAAATGGGAAAACCTAATAAACTTTTGGAAACAGGAAGTCAGCTGACGCTCTACTGAGTTTACCGCCCTATAGGGTCCAAACCCCACAACGAAAAGAAATAAATCTTTCTACGCCCCAGAAAACTTTTATATAGGTTTTGTTTGTCATTAATACAGAAGTCACGATTAAAAAACTGAAGTATTTATTACCATTGTTGTTTTTACGTATGACATGAAAGTAATGAATATGTGCATATTTTAAGATTGTTCTCATGAAATAATATTACTAATTGTTTTTCAGATGTTGGAGTCCCAAAACATAGAACACGTAAATTATAGGTAAGTTAGCAGTGGATCTTACTATTTAAGTTTTTCCTACTTCTATGGGAGTTTCCACAAGTGTACGATAAATTGCGAAGGATAAATATTCAGAATTACGAGTGCAGGCAAGATTATCAGTTCCTTTACTTATATATTCAACTAATATCGTGGCAACAACGCGATAGCACTCTTTTGAAAGCTAACGATAATAGCATGCCGCGACTTTTATGAATAATGCAAGCATATGGCTGTTTGCACACTGTGTGCTATAATGATTCATCCAATGGCCAGTGTACACCCGGATAAGTTGAGAAATGGTTCGATAAGTACAATTTAAATATAAGCCTTAGGATCTCAATTGCATTAATTAACGAGAGTACTTGTATTTTGAACGAATACGGAGATAAGACAGAGAGCATGGAAGTTAGTTTGCAACTCGGCGCTCTATTAACTTTAAAGGGAGATCCGTCTTCTGTGTATGGCTACAATTACAGCATATTCACAGTTATAGCCACAAGAAACCCTTTATCGGACTTCTATACGTATTAAATTGGTATTTTGGTCAATCATAATATTTTACGGTATGATGTGAAAAGTTATATACTGATTCGAAAGGTGCTGTCCAAATTTAAGGGTGTGATGTGGTATGCTACACTAAACAATAAATGTTAATAAATCCATGTCTTATTTCCAACCGTTATCTAGTTACAGATTATTTCTTTGTTTTTATCATTGTTCTCTTAAATCAAATCATAATAGGAAATAAGTCAGACGAATGCTAATTTGTTGTGGCAGAAGGTTTTTCAAGCTTGAATTATTGTTGTTTTCTAAGTGTGGTAGTGATGGAGAAGCCTTTTTCTGCATGTGAATATGCAAAAATGCGTTTTGTATATGGCTATTGCAGCGAAATGCTCGTGCAGCTGTGGTAGAATATCGAAGAAGATAGGACTATCGAACATTTGAACGGTGGCATCGACTGGGTAATACCTAATTGCAAGAAATTCTTTTAGTACTCGTCGATGGGTTTTATTGGACTGCGTCAATAATGTCAGCTTTATTTTCCACGTTATTTCTACTAACATGATGAGGTGGTCTAACCATACCTGTTTTAGACAAATTTCGGTGCAACCGTTCAAATGTTCGGTGGTCAGGCTGGGGATATCTTCTGTGATATTCTACCACAGCTGCACGAGCATTTCCGCTGCAATAGCCATATACAAAATGCATTTGCAGAAAAAAGGTCCATCATTACCATACTTAGAAAACAACAATAATTCAAGCTTGAAACACCTTCTGTCATAACAAATTAGCATTTGTATTACTCCTTTCTTATTATGACTTGATTTAACAGAACAATGGTAAAAACAAAGAAATCCTCTGTAATTAGATAACGGTTGGAAATAAGACATGGGTTTATTAAAATTTTCAGCTTCGTGTAGCCTCCACATCATACCCTTAAGTTTGGACCACACCTTTTGAATCACCGTGTATGTGCGATAGGGTTTATTATCATTAAACCATGAAATACCAACGGTGGGCAATGGTTTCCCCTCTGTCAATTCATTTCTGTCTATCTAGGGTAGTATTTCACCAGTTTTCCCCTACGAACTCTGCCATCTCATCTGACCATTTTGAGCCTGGTCAACCTTTCTTCTAATGTCATCCTTTGGATCCACTTTGACACTATTTTGGTTTATCTATTACCTTCTAGTCTTCCGAGATAACCTGCCCACTTCCATTTTAATGATCTACACCTTGTTTCTATTTCCTCTGTTCTTATTTTCTTGTGAGTGTCCTTCAAGCGTATTTTGTCAGTCAGTTTGATTCCCAAGATTGATCTCTCCATATTTGTTTGCATTTTAATTTTACCAGTATATTGAAACATAATAAACACAAGTCAACTTATAAGTAAGGCTACCTATATAAATACATTTCAATAGCTGTTTAGGAGTTTCTTTTTCTTCAGCCGGTGTTTGGTTACGTGATCTTCAGATTTTTTTTTGTTTTTGCTATATGCTCATGTAAGTGATAATTAGAATTTTACATTTGTTTAAAATTTGTCTTTTCAGTGATAGCGCTAGGTCTCATTTGAAAATACTTTTATGGGACCAGTATTTTTTCCAAGCAGTCTATGTATTTCCTTGTCCAATTTGTTCTTAAAGGAAGTTCTCTGACATAAGTAAATTATCTCCTCTTTGTGCTTTAGCTCTGAGTATTTAATTTTTATATTTTCAGCGATTTTGTTACTTAGAAGGTTATCCAATCGTAGTTTATGGTTAGACTAGCTTCTTACTTTCCTGACTTAGCTCAAATAACATTTTCTTTAACACTCTTTTTCTTTCTACGAATAACACCACGTCGCCGGCAAATCTAATGTTTCTTAAACGATTCCTATCAATTTGAATTTCTTCCTTTTCCCATTTTAGTTTCAGAGAGACTTGTAAAACCACGATAAATAATAGTGGAGAGAGCCCATCGCTTTGCTTGACATCTTGTTGTAACTGGAAACTTCTACGTAATCAGAGGCCTTGTTAAAGTTTACAAGCGCCGTATGAATTGGTTTGCCATATTTTTTGAAGTTTTCCACAGTCTGATTTAGAATCTGTACATTAATAGTGTTGAGTATCCTTTGCCGAATCCGGCTTCTTATAGTACTTGGTTTTCTTCCAGTATACCTTTAATTCATGTCTTTATTTTGCAGCAAACAGTTTATATGTTTGAAGCAGACTTATGGGTCTCCAGACATTTATTTGATTTTTTTAGCTTTTTTTTACAGGAAAATGATTTTTTCAAATTTAATGATGTTAAATTGTTCTTGCAGCATTTGGACTACTTCTGGCATTGCTTGTTTTGGTTGTTCATTGGATGTTCCATCATTACGTAGAGATTGTCTCTTTTGCTTATTTGCTTATAACCTTTTCGGTGACCCGAACTCGCTTCTGTAACTTTACCTCCAATTTATTGCCAAATAATGAAAGACAACATCATCCAAGTATGTGATCTATGGTAGCCAAACATTAGGTAAGAAATTCACATACTTTTTACATAGCTTCTGTTAGTTTGATACGTAGTGTCACACATTGTACAGGAGGTTGATAAAGACATTTTTGGTAAAGTATTAACTAAACCGCTAGTTGCGTGATTACTTAGAATGTTTAAAATCGCTAACTTATTGCAGCTTTAATTAAGTTTTCCAGATGAAATTGACACATACTGGGATGAAAGATTCTTCTTCTTCTACTTATTCAGGACGTCAGTTACGAAGGTCGATTTGAGATTCAAAGCGGCCATAAAGATGATAGCTTATTTGATAGTAGAAGTGTCACTGTAATGGATTAATTGACATATTGGGCCGGCTTCTGTATAAATTCTAGGCATTAGCGTCAGCAGTATGTATGAGGGTTGCTCGCAAACGACCGCTCATCTATGCGTTCTCATTTTCGAAAATTTCAGCGGAAGAAACCAGGACAATAGCATTATACCAGGTTAAGCGTAAAATTTGATTTTCGATAATCCATCACGGGGACGGAAATATTTCGACAC
>JABXWE010104026.1:0-37081 GCA_014611495.1 Limonius californicus | reverse complement strand
AATATAATTTCCAGGGACTTAGAAAATTTTACCTCGGTAGCAACAGCAATCGGTACTAGTTAGACCGCGCGACGTATATAGTAGAGAATGAAGTATGCCTGGTTGCATATTAAAAGGAAATTAAGGGTAAGTCTGTTCGTTACGAGGCAAGGTTTTAGGATAGCACTTGAACAACCGTTTTGAGAAAAATAATTCTACTGTTGAATAAAGATGATATGAACAGTTTCCAGTATGGGAAAGTCCAGGGAGGCAGTCGCGTCCACTTATTCAGTATTTAGTTTCTTAGACTTCATTTCCCTCAGGTACGGTGACCGACCGGCCTGTTCGATTTCAGTTACATAAATATAGGCAGTTTTCATTTTCGATTGGTAATAGCAAAAAGGATTAATTATCTGTAGTTGGTTTGTCAACTTGTTTAGTTTTTCAACATATGACTTACACCTTCCTGATCTTTACACGTGACGAATAGACTCATTCAAATGCAGAGGGTTTTAAAAACTTCAATTGATTAAAATTCTCAACGATAGTGAATCCGAATTCATTTAGCGAAAAGGATGTTACAAGCGGAATCTTGGCCGAATTTCGTTCTTGCTGGATGGTCGGCTATTAATGGCTTGTACTCGTTGGATATGGTACGGATATAGAAGTAGATGATAGAGGATTCTCTAAACAAGACTGTCGTTGCTTATCAGCTTAGACCAAAATTCATTTCACGTTCTTTTATAGGTTTCCTTCCACTAGGACCACAATATGTTCTTCAACTTCAGTTGTAGACATTGACCTTATTCCTTCGCAATCATAAGCTAGTTTTTTTAAGAACCGCTGGCAAAGTTTTCTTAACATCTGATGGAAAGGCACCGGATGATTTGGAATAGCCTTGCTATAAAGACGACGGATCTGCTGCAATTAGATTTTGGCATTAGAATAAAAATGCAGATGTTAAAATGTTTAAATGTTTGAATCGCTATTCACTGACTCATCGCACTGTTCTAAGAAACATCAAATACATTTTACACCTATGAGAAAACAACGCATGCACTGCAAGATGATAGGAGCATATTGTTTTTTTTTAGATTTTAATATCCCGCAAACGTGTAGCTGCACAGGGTCGTTGAAATCCAATTATGTCTGGAACGCATGTTTAAATATATTTTAGTATTAGGATTTTCGACGAATTTCACGAAGAACATCGCCACCTGTAGCTTTATGGTTAAGTTGTACACACTCTGTATAAAATAAAAAAGTCGATATCATTTCCGGTTAAACCGGTACTTCTTTTAAACCGTCAATACCTTCATTTATCCGGCGTATATTCGAAACGTCATGTAAAAAGATTTCTAGGGATATTAACGAAATCACTAAACAGTAATAATAATTAGAGGTATATTTGCGTTGTTCCATACTTTTGCCCAACCCTGTATATAATAACCGTAGGTCGATTTTATTGTATTTCTGCACTACTTTTGGCAATTTTTCATCATCAGCTCTTAGGATTTTCCCGATACATTTTTTACTTTATTTCGATCATGGATATGTTGTCTGCAAGAAAAAAAAAACAGTCTATACAAACTTCACTGATTAACGTAGTTATGTTGACAATAGTATACGCTAGTTTTAGTTTATTTTGGGTCAATTTAGTAGCCCCATAAGTGTGTTTGCTCAGATCCACCGAGTGTTCTCAAAATTTGGCTTCTTATACCATTATTTTTCTGAGACGTGATAACGGGTTGGCCTTTACAATGAATTCATGGTCGGATATGTTTAAAATGTTGGTATTAACAGTTTTAATAGGTATCCATTGAACAATATTTTTAATCGATTTAAATTTTTATGCAAATTTCCCGTTAGAATTAAATATTTTACAATTAACATATTTTTTACGTGTATGTTAAAATTATTTGTGATCTGTGTAAACGAAGCGAGGTTGAATGAAAATGTAGTAACATTGCTTAAAAACATATTTTATATAAAAATAGCCAATTGTATTGATATTTTTTAAAAGTTTAAATTATCTTAAGATTGTGTTTAGTTTTACCAGCTATTAGTGCCAAAATGGGTCGACTGGGACGGAGAAAAGGAAATTACCAAGCCAAATGGGGAAGGTCGGGTATACAAACGGATGCAGAACTGGAAATGAAACGGTTCTGGGCCTTTACAAAGCAGGATGGGATTGCGCTATTAGCATGAACTTGGGCCGTTGTACAGCAGTAGTATTGCAAACTGAAATTACACTCATTTTATGTGCCCAAATCATGCCGCCGGGGTTCTAATAGCATGATTGATAGCTACGCTGCACTTTATTCATTAATGCTTTCGATGGCAGCAAACGGACTCCTAGGTGCTTGTGTCTAGTTAGGATATGGAGGGCCGGTTCCTCCTATCTCCTAGAGAACCTGCATTTGGGATCATCGACAAGCCCCATGGTGTGCAGGTGTTTGTTGAAAGGACCATGACCGGTTAAGAGGCCGACCACCATTCTAACGCGCTTCCTGCTACGGCAAAGAAACTGGTTGGTCCTTGGATAAATAATTTCGTCCCTGGTTGTGAAACCCAATCGGTGTTGAACGGGAACTCAGATCATTTCTTAGTCTCCAATTTAGCGTTAGTGTAGGGAATTCCGAGGGGTTCGCTCCAGGCCAATGAGTGGCTTTTGAGAACCTTTTTAGCCATGGAGTTTCCTATTTCCCTCTGTGTTACAATGTCCGTGAACCCACAGCAGCTTGACCCAATTCAGTGGGAGCCTGCATTCTTGTCCCAATTTCGAGTATATTGTGATAGAGCTAAGGGTCATAATAGCTACTTGGCTGTCAGAGCTTATGTAGATATGTATGTTTATTGGAGTGACCTCATCACAGGTTTTTCTGTACAATAGCAGGAATGACGAAGATGACGAAATGTTCTTCAGACTTCGATACGCATGTAGCCTAAAGCATTGAAATTCTAACAATTTAACTCTAAACTGATATGCCATTGCTATAGGACCCTGACAGAACGCGGACAACGCCATATGCTATGCTTGTTATGGGTACCAGGGCGTCCACAAAAATGAAGAAGCAGACAAGTTAGATAACACTGCCCAACCGCTAAAGTTGCGTATTGTACTGCTAGGGAGCAAACTAGATGTTGGCTACGAAACAATCGCCTTAAGTACTAGAAGGAACATCCAGGAATCAGACATTTACAGTCTCTAATTGAAGGACCATGTAAAAAACTGGTAGATAAACTCATCTCACTTGGAGAGGAGAAAATCATGTATGCAACAAGAAACATACGAAGTCATTGTTGCATGATCAAACACCTACACATCTTGGGGCTTGTAGAAAACCATATGAAGCAGACTGCTTCGCTGTTTATATACTGCGAAGCATTATTAAATTGTAGACAAAGATAGTTTGGAGAATTGCAACCGGCACTCGAACTGTATACAGAGTGTGTACAACTTAACCATAAAGCTACAGGTGGCGATGTTCTTCGTGAAATTCGTCGAAAATCCTAATACTAAAATATATTTAAACATGCGTTATTAATCGATACCTGTTGATAGCTGCAATTTAGAAAAAAGAGGAATTGTGCATATTATTTCTCCGTAAATGTGGTCTTTCTTTCTCAAAAGTTTATTTTTAACATTTTTCTATTAATTTATTTTCAAAAGAAATACATTTTGCAACATTGTAAAATAATAAGTAGTTCCCCCATGGTATTGTCAAATTTTAACACTACGAAATCAAATTAATTCGTTTTGTTTAATTTAATTTTGTGTTATCTCTGATTATTTCTATAGTTTTTATTAGGTTTTGTGTTTCTGTGTTTTTTTTTATCTTATTTCGTTCACTTATAATGAACTTTACATTCAATGAGTATGCCGATAAGTATATGGTGTACGGTTTCTGTAATGGAAATGCTGGCATGGCAGAACAAGAATACCGGGCACGTTTTTCACCGGAGGCATCCTAGAAGAGATATATTTCGAAGGCTGGACCAACGTGTTCGTAAAATTGGTTCGTTTGTTAAAGGAAATGCGAACGCTGTTCGACCAAGGCAAAGGCGCACGACACAACTGGAAGAGCAAATTGTAGGTGAAACACACGAACATCCCTCCGTGAGTATCCGGCAGTTAGATGCTCTTTATAATCTAAATCTAAATATCCCTAGTAATAAGACCGTATATTTGGTTCTATGAGGAAACCTTTTTTATCCATATCATGTCTGCAAAGTTCAGCTTCTCTATGGCAATGGCGACATATCCCGACTGAATTCTTGCAACACGTAATGCCGTAATGTATAAGAGAATGGTTGGAGTAACACTTCCCAAACAGATGGCCCGCTCGCCGCGGTCCCTGCCTGCCTAAACAGGGCCGTGTGCTTTGATTATTTAAGTCTTGTGGAGGGCCAGGATTTGATCTTAATGTATTTTGTTTGCCAGGACAATAATACTTTATCGGCTTATGCCTGCCTGTTAGCTGTTTGTGAACCCATACAAACTAACGGTTTGCAAGACATTGCAGCTTGCATCTTCAGAGTGAATAAAACACTGCCACTAAGCTGCAATGTCTTACGAAATGTTAGTTTATATGGGTTCACAAACAAATGACGGACTTCCAAATGATCTGTTTCTGATATTGACCAAACGCTAACAAATGTAGGAGGCGAAACAACAGAAGTAAAACAATTGGAATAATTAGTCTTTCTGTTCTGTCACTTTAATTCAGTTATTGTGTTTGCTCACGTTTGATTATTGAGTGTTAAACCGGTGATACTAACAATAATTATGGCGAATGTTCGAACTTTGCTGAAAAAAACTGAAACAGTTTTTTTTTCGCTGAAGCCAATCGAAACTTTCACGAAGCCAAAAGAATATTTAATGAACGTTTTTCCGACCGTCTTATTTCGAGGACGTATTTAAGAGAACTTGTGCAAAAATTTATTAACACTGGAAGTGTGCAAAACAGGAAAAATCCTGGACTACCCGCAATTTCAGAAGATAAACAAATTCAGATAGTCGGTGAAATGGCAGTACATTCTCAGCAATCAGCTTCACATGTAGCTGCGATATGTGATGTATCGGCGACCATCCATACAAAATGGAGATTTTACACTAGTTGATTGAAGATGATCCGAGTAGATGCATTGGATTTTGTGAGGTCATGACCCAAACCATTACAAGAAACCCATCCCATCTTCGCAATATCTGTTTTAGTGACGAATGCCCATTTTTTTAAATGGCTTAGTTAACATACAAAATGTAAGATATTGGTGCGATGAAAATCCCTATGTTTTCCGGGAAGGTCACACCCAATTTCAGCAAACATTCAATGTGTGGATAGGAATACTTGGCGACCATATCGTAAGTCCCTTATTTATCGACGGAAACCTTATTGGGGAATTGTACCTGAACATGATGGAAAACCTCATCTATCCGTTAGTAGTTGGAGATTGCTGAAAATAATCCAAACGAATTTGACATGGATATCATATTCCAGCAAGATGGCGCTCCTCCGCATTTTAGCAGACAAGTTCGCAATTAACTCGATGCAATGTATCCTCGACGATGGATTGGTCGTCGTGGTCCAACAGAATTTTTTTGTGGGGGTATTTTAAATCGAAAGTTTTTCAAACAGAACCCGATTCCCCTTTGGATTTACGACGTAAAATAACAGAAGCTTGTGCAAATATGGGAGTTGAAACTTTCCAGAAAGTACGGGAAGAGATCTTAAATAGGTTTTTCTATTGTCAAGAAGGTCATTTTGAACATTTATTAAAATAGTATTACTATTAAGTTTTTGTTGTATAAAATAAGTTTTGTTGTGTTTTAGAATCTTCTTCTTCTTCTTGATTCTTCAATGGTGAACATTTCGAAATTGCTTTAATACTTAGTTTTTTCTATAAACTTGTTATTTTCTGTCATTTTTTTCTGGTTGAATATTTTAACTCAATGATCAGACGCAGAATTAAAATACCTTTCAAATGAGGTGTCACTCCACCCCCATTGCCATTTAATAAAACAGTTCAAGATGGCGCCTAGGCGCAATTTTGAAAGTTATAAAATTTAAATATGGCCTAAAAAGTAGTATTTAGCCTCCGATTAAAGTACACAAAATTTTGTGAAGAAATATCAAGTCGTTCAAAAGTTAGTAGAGGGGTGGGGACAGTTTTCGACCGCACTTTATTTTAACAGAAAATTGACGGAGAACATTCTCTAATTATAAAAAAATTGATTTACTATTTATTTTTGACGTAAGTAATTTTAATAGCTTCCTGGTATTCGACAGACCAATTCTATTTCGAAGTGGACTTTGTAAAAATTAAAATTCGTTGGCTTTTAATTACAGTAAATTATAGTGTACGCTGTAAGTGTAATCAAAACTGGTTCCAGTTACGTAAGAAAGACGCCCAATTTTTAATTATCAACCTTTCATTGCCTGCTGGATGCAAGTCATATGAGTTTGAATTAGACTACAGCGAAATAAACCCGGATCTTTTTGTGTTCTTCTTTTAGGAAGTAGTGTTTGTTGTAACCTGTGAAGTAGCGCTTCTTTAAAAAAACACTAACCGAGAAAAAATGTGCCAAATGCTGCTTCGGCATAATTTTCACCTCGCTTCTTAATTGCTATTAATTGCTAATTACCTCGCACTTTTCTAGATACGCCTAATTTTCCGTGCAATGCATTGTTCTCGCGCACGGAAGAACTAATTAACGGATAATTAGCGCTGTAATTTGTATTCCCGAAAACGTACATGGGTAATTAATAAATTAGAAGCCGAATTGGCCGCCGCAATTAGCGCCAAGGAGGCAGCAAAGCGAAATAAGATGTTATTACACAAATTGACCAGACACTCCAGAAAATAAGAAATGATCTTTAACGCCCGTTATACAGAGTGATTTGTATTAACTACTTTAGTTACTTTAATTTAAAACCTAACAAGATTAAATATTTAAGTATTGAGTTGTTTACAACAAAACACTTTAAGCACGGGGTTTCGTAAACTATAAGAGATACTGTTTCCAAAATGAGAAGAATTATTTGTGTTACTAGATAGAGTGATACTAAACAGGTGCGTAAAATTTTCGCCACGTATAACTGAGTTTATTTAATCCCTAAATCATCTAGTAATTGTTTTTCAATGCGGCTTGCGGCACCGTTACATAGGTACGGAGCTTCAAAGCTTTTTACCTCAATTCAATACACTCACTAACATGCAATTTTTCATAAGTAATATGTATCAGTGTTCACAGGTGTTGAGTTATAACTCATTACTCAACAATGTGCAACCAATCACAAAATAGAATTTTTATTACTCTACACCCTGATATCCAATTACAAACGTGCAAGTAAAACATTGGACAATCAATCGAGTGACAATGGAAATAAATACACTTGTTAAAGTTATATCAATCATACATTTTGGAATGTCGCAATACTAATTCACAATTTTTATGAAAATTATATAATTATAATTATAAAATTTAAATCGTGAAAATCCAATTTACTAGTCATGGATAAAGTATGGTATTCAGCTCGTGGTAATCGTAATAACTCACTTGGATGATTACAGCACTCGCCTGCGACTCGTGCTGAAAACTACATCCGCATGGATTATTGCCTACATTTTTTGTCCAATTGTGATATACTTCGTTGTTTTGGAAACAGTCCAAGCTTAATTTTCAGATCCAGACCCAGAAGTGAAAAATCTGGGGTAAACATTTGTAAAGTAGGTATATGTTTCTATTCGAAACTCTGTTAAATCACTCCCTAGATTTTAAATTGACGAAAAAATTGTAAGACCTTTTTATGGAAAACAATACTAGTTCAGAAGCTGCAAAAAAGCTTACGTTAGCGATCTTGTTTTCTAGATATACCCTAATTTACTATTTTATAAACCCACGTTTCACTACTGCGTCAGTTTTGATCCACTTTTCATACTCAATTGTACACTTTACTGGAGCAGGCTTGGACAGTTAGCTTTACAAACCAACGAAGTTTATTAAAATCGAACAAGAAATAAAAAAGTTATTTACATTTTAGTGAATTGATGTGAAAAAAATTCCATACTCCGTAACAGTGCCGAATTTGAACAAAAATTACTAGGTGATTTAGAGATTAAATAATTTGAGCTATACGTGGTTAAAGTTTTTCGCGCATGTTTAGAATCACCCTGTATAGTCAAACTCATTTAAATCAAGCTGGTTTGCCACGTAATCCTTGATATAACGAGCGTTTACGAAATTAGTATTTAGATTTAGATTGTTAACTGTATTATATTTCGCCTTTACAGCGATCGCTCATCTCGGTTACAACGAGCAAAAATTAATTAACATTTCACAGCTTGTGCCCCCACGCAAACTTTGCATAAAAAGTTTGGATAAGAATTATAATTCCCATGAGGGCCAAGTTTATGGACTGTTTGTGTTGTATGTAGGAGCGATCAAAAAGTTTATAAAGTAGGGTTGACTGTGAGTGCTATAAGGCGTGGAGTAGCTGTCGTGTTATGTCATTGTGTTTGTTTCTTCGAGTGTAAAGACAAGCAAAGTGAACTTAACCTCAAAGCGTATCTCGTCGCAATAAAACGTATTTTAACAAGTAAACAAATAAACACATTTATTTAAGTATTGTAAGTATTTGAGGCTTATAAGATTTATTGGAAATGGCCTCCATCTTTCTGAAGACAACTTCTGTTGTACTTATTCTTTTCTTCTCTTTCCTCTTCTTCTTCGTCCTCTTCTTCTTCGTCCTCTTCTTCTTCGTCCTCATCTTCTTCTTCGCCTTCCTCTTCTTCTTTGCCTTCCTCTTCTTCTTTGCCTTCCTTTTCTTCTTTGCCTTCCTCTTCTTCATCTTCCTTTTCTCCTCTTTTTTGCCACCTTTTCTTCTTCGCCACCTCTTCTTCTTCGCCACCTCTTCTTTTTCGCCACCTTTTATTCTTCGCCACCTCTTTTACTTCGTCCTCTTCATCCTCATCCGCCTTCCCATTTATCCCAATAATCATATTCCACCATCACCAAAATTTAGTTTTTGCTGAAAGCGGTTTTATGTTTTATGTCGTAAGGATAATGAAAAAAAAAAGAGTTTATTGGCTTACTATTTTTTCTTTAAAAAACACTTTGTTGGGAATGACAACCATAAACCAACGAAGAGAAAGGCTATTTGAAGACCAGCCTCGCTCCAATGGTGTTGTAATTGCAGATATTTTGTTTCTTTTTCTATACCGTACAAATGTTACTTAAATTCATTAGGTACAAGGAATTTGCCCCGTCCTTTCTCTCACGAAATACACTTTTAGTTTCGCTTTAACCGTAAAGAAATAACCCTGTATGAGCTCTGAACCTTTTTTTTCCTTCCCGAATAAGTAAAAGAAACCGAAGTTGACTGATTTTCGGCCTTCTTTTGTCTCATAAAGTAATTTCTTTTGGTTTTGTTTGATGAAGTACTTTTTTTGTTGCATTTCACTGCCAAAAAGATAACCTTACTGGATTCCAACAATAATGAATGGGCCTGTTTTTGAACCTCTCCCAATCTCACCCCCTTACGAAATATAACAAATTTTAATTGATATGCAGCCGTCTTTTGTTTACGGAAGATATAGTTTATTTAGCCAATGTATAAAATTGAACAATTTAAATTTAGCTAATAAGTTGAATCCCCCCGCCCCTCCAATGAAAGCCAGTTTTGATTGTTTTATGGCTTTTTTCTGTTTCAGAAAATTCGATATTTTCTTTCGTTTAAAGGCGAAGAAG
Source organism: Limonius californicus (assembly GCA_014611495.1). Taxonomy (NCBI): domain Eukaryota; kingdom Metazoa; phylum Arthropoda; class Insecta; order Coleoptera; family Elateridae; genus Limonius; species Limonius californicus. Next base: position 27,351 of record JABXWE010104026.1, on the reverse strand, counting down.
ACAAAAGCTGACTGACTTTCCACCCTCAACGAACATACTGGTTTCTGAATGCTTTAGTACGCTCTTCCCTTCCCATGCCCCAACTAAAGACACTCTGGGAAAGTGCAGTGCTCAGGATTCGAACCTGACCAACTTTGATATAGTACCTCTGAAGTCAAGCGCCTCAACCACTACTTTACCGCGGTTCCCTGCGTGCTTTATTGGAATAAAAGGAAGAACTAAAATTCAATTGGTAACTAATAGATAAACATTTTTAGAAACCTATAACTGATTTTATTGCCCCTTATTAAACAAAAGAAATGTGTCAATACTTCTGTTTACGAACTCTATTTTTCTGTGTTGGTTGATCTACTGTTAAGAAGCGATCGATCGCCTAGAAATTGCTATCTCTTGAAACCCTTACCAATGTCTCCTCCCATTTGTTTTCATTATTCACAATATAATTTGACTGATTTCCAGACCGATGTTTCGCATAGAATTTTTTTTTTAATTTTTTTACTATTATGAAAAAACTACAACTCACTCCTATTCTTTCTCGGAATAAACAATAGGAATGATTGCAGCCAACCACTCCCTCCCCCCAAACAATTTTTTTCTGTTATTCCCCCCGATCGCAATCAAAATATAACTCCATATGCGTAGTAAATAGTTCTTAGTATTTATAGAAATCTAAACTTGCGTGGTACTTTTTAAAAATCTGTTGTTTCTTAAATTTTAAATAGAATATCAAAAACGATTCCTTTATTTCTTCTCTTCGTTTATTTTCAATATGAATCCTTTTGAAGAAGGGACCAAAGCTGATTTCGAGCAGTTTTCTGGCTTGCAAGCATACTTTATTTCGCGATGTTCATTTTTTTGGAAAAGCAAACAAAGGAACACATATTGGATCATGTTAATGGGTTTACCATCTTCTTTTGTTCTGCAATGTGCATTGTTTTTGTATTGGAAAACGAAAACAAAAGTAACTGTCGTTCGATCATGAGAATTGGTTTGCGATGTACATTTATTTTAGAAAAAGAAAAAAAAAGTAGCTGATGATCGATCATGTGTATTTTGTTCTGCAAATTTCTTTTTTTTTTTCTAAGTTGGAAATGGAAAACAAAGTGTAACCGATACTCGATCACTGAAGGACGGCCTCTCTGCTTCCGGTGTCAGCTGTTTTAAATCGCGTGGATGTCAGGTTAGGCGGCGATTCATGAGCCGGTCAATCTCTTAAGTTTCCGCTTCCCGCCGGATTTAGAACGGGAGAAGTCTTGAAATCGAACACGAAAACGAGCCAGCCCGCCTAGATATAGACGATAAACTTAATCTAGAAGGCCATCCGCCGCCGCGTATAAAAAACAGCTGCTCCAGCGATATTTGGTTAAAATTAATAAAAGACGGGCGGACCTGCACGATTTGTGGCCTTATATAAATACTTCATAAGTCACCGCGGCCGCCATCGCAATATGTTTAATTCATTCAGTTACCGAGGACGGAACACAATTATTGTACTCCTGAATCCGTCCCATGGTGACACTTGTACATAATCACCTCGTCGCCCGTCTCCGTCTCGCGCGCTCTTCCGTTCCGAACCGCTCCTTTTCCCGCTTCGCTGGAAAACAAGGCGCTTTTTCTATTCCCGCGGATAGTGTTACAATACGGCGCCCTTATCGGGCCGCCATCTCCGTCTGACGCTCTGCGTGGCTTAGCGCGCGCCCTCTGTCGCAGATGTACGCGTTTTTGTAGCGAGTTCACGCTCCATCTCGCTCGCATAAAGGAAAACGGCGCATCGCCCGGCGGAAAACTGCACTCTGTTGTTTTTCTTGTGCATGCATGCATGCATACGCGCGAACAAAACACGATCGTATGTACTTTGTTTTGAGGCGGAGGTTGTCGAGGTTGTTTTGTTTTTTTTCTTCTCGGATGGTGGGTTACGTAATCGATTCGAGCCGGAATTTAGGAGAAACCAAGTTTTCCGAAATTAAGGAAAAATTCGGCCATGTTTGAAGATAGTACAAGACGCTGTTTGTATTTACAGGGTGTCTGTTTTTTTTTACTTTCAGTTGTTATTGTATACTTCAGCTCAAAATATAGTTGAACTACTCTTTAGTGAAGTTCGCACCTAATTCTGTATATAATAACTTACAATAATCCTACAAGCACTTTAGTTCTGGTAAAAAGACACTTATGATTTATGGTACAAATTAAGCTTAGAACTAAATGTAACAGTAACTTCAAAAATATCTAAATAGTACCAAGCCTGTTTTAGTAGAAACCCGGTGCTTTAATTCTTCTCCTGCGTATAATTGGCTGTAGAAACCTTCTGTATAATCTGAGCGGGATGTATATAAATGTATGTTACACCCCAATAAATACCCAACCCACGTGGAAAAGGAAAGCAAGGAGTTTTTTTATATAGTGAAAATGAAATAATTCCTAAAACTAAGTTATTCTCCTCTTCAAATAGTTTATTACTTTGAAGCAATTATCTCATTATATTACGTAACACACAATTTCAAGGAAACTAGAAGTATGCAAATGAAAAACTTGCCGTATTATAGTTTTTGGCATTTTGCGTTTATATGAAGACACTATACTATATTGGACGGGATATTACGGTGCCGGATTTATTATTTCAACACTTTTATGATTTGAATAATGCCGAAACTATTATGTGGATCCTAAAGTGACCTAGCAACCACAATTAAAAGTAACTTTTTATATTGACAAACGATTATATTCATTTCCTTGCCCGCCACGGGGCTGAGGGCCATATACCCGAACGTTAAAAAACTGTAGACAATATGTATAATATACAATAAAGTAAATTGGTAACAGAGTCTTGGAATTTTTCTGATTGCGAGAAAATCAGATATATTTTAAGATTGTGTTTGTATGTATTATGTTCTCAGAGGATTACAGTTCGCAATCTTCTTTCAGTGTTTTGTCTTTTAAGAGACGTAGCGATATTCTATATTACGCCTGTATTGCGTGTTTTTTAAAGTAACACAGTCATGGAGCACCTACAGCTTAACGTGGGTTCCGAATTTTATCATGGAAATAAAAACGCTGAGGGTGTGCTGTACTGCGTACCCAACTATGAAGGAATGCTACCGAAAGTTCAAGAATGGAATAGAGGGGACTATGGACGAGCCGCTACCAGGTGCACGTTGTACTGTATTAACAGGAAACAATATGGCATGTGTGGAAGGTCTTATTAGAGAAAAACGTCGAATTTCAATTAGAGAAAATTTAGTTACAGAAATTTCAGAAATTGTTGGTGCGAATGTAGGAGCTGTCCATAGTAGTGTTCGTAATCTGGGTTGCTTGCTTGTTTGCTTTGAAAGAGCGAGATCTAGGACGCGGTTTTCCAAGCATTTCTATGTACTTAGGCCATATGGCCCATTGTACACCCTAACTAAGAATTTTGCCTATCTGGGGTAATTCCAACTCCAGTAGTGATTTTTAACGTGTCACATCGCAGTGGCACGGGACCTACGGCTTTACTTCTTATCCGACAGAAGGCGCATTTTCAGGTTTTTACCCGCTAGAAAAATCTCGCCGACCTTGGCCAGGTTCGATCCCGCGTCCCTCGGATCTAAAGGCAAATGCGCTAACCACTAGACCACCGAGGCCGGCGTAATCTGGGTTACAGCAAAGTTTGTTTGCAATGGATTCCTCGTCTTTTGTCTAATGAACAAAAATGCTTGCGAAAGGGTTTATCTTCGCAACACCTCACAGTCTATAGGCAAAATGGTGATGACTTCCTTCTGTCAATAGTTGCTGGTAACGAAACTTGGTGCCATTACTACGAGCCATCCTGTAAGATATCGTCGATGCAGCGGAAACATTTAAGTTCACTACCGCCGAAGAAGTTTAACGCACAATCTTCTGCAGGCAGGTGATGTTAACATTTTTTTTTACCATGAAGGACCCGTGTTGGGAGAGTTTAAGGAACCTGGAGTAAATGTCAATGCAAATCTGTACGATGAAACTTTGAACAAGCTTTATTAAGCAATAAGACGGAAACATCCAGGAAAACGTAAGCGTGGGGTCATTTTGCTGCACGCCAATGCTAGGCCTCATGTTGCTGGTGTGGTAAAAGAAAATCTTCAACGAAAGAAATGGAGGGCTTTAGAGCATCCACCCTATAGCCCGAATCTATCGCCCTGCGATATCCATATTTTTCGACCGCTGAAAAAGGCGATAATAGGTCGGCATTTTGAGACTGACGCAGAAGTACAGATAGCTGTGGAAGACTTCTTCAATCAGCAGCCACAAGAATTCTATGAGCAGGGTATACGTCGGTTAGTAAAACAATGGGATAGGTACCTTAACAGGAACGGCAATTACTTGTAATTAAATTGTTGAATACATTTTTTATAAAGCAAAGATGGGTTTCAATTCAATACACCCCATAATTTTTTTTAATATGCATCGAAGTCGGCTGTACCATCGTTGGAAAGATCTCTCCATTCCCATTTTTCTGATATACAGAATATATCTAAAAATCATTCCGCTAACATTTTGTTTAGTGTTTAGTATCATCATGGAATACATTCTGAATGAATAGGTGGGCGGATATGTGCTTGTTTTGGACGAATAGCGATGGTAACCTCAATGCAGCTGCAAGCCTCTACGCCGAGCGCTATTATAATAGACCTCATCCAAATGTAAATGTTAAGCGACGATAGGTAAAAGAATAAGGAAAACTGGAAACAGTTCTCCGACCGCAACAATAGATCGTGGACCTCCACGACGTGTACGATCACCGCAGTTGGTGGAAGTATTGAAGGCTTTTGAAAACGAATCTGGATGTAGCACTGGAGGTATTGTAGGACATTTTAATTAGCTAAAAATATATTGCTAACCTTTGTTTAATCACCACGAAGCTAATTCTAACTGCTCAAGTAATATTTTATGGACAAACGAGGTTTCTTTTATTCGAGATAGAGTTTCTAACTCCCATAATAAGCACGAACGACTTCAAGAAAATCCTCGTTCAACACATGAATGGAGTTTCAGCGTTAATGTTTGCGCTGGAATATTTGGACATCGATAAATAGGTTCATTTACTTTTCTACGTCGTTTAAATACAGAAAATTATTCCATTTTCCTAATTAATTATTTACCTGTGTCTTTAGCGATTGGAAGGAATACGTGGTGCCAAATGAATGGAGCTTCGGTACACTTGGGAGGCATGACAAGAGTATGGCTTAATGAGAATTATTTAAGAAGATGGATTGGTACTAGAAGATCCACCGCATGGCCTGACTGATCGCCCGGCTTAAATCTTCTAGACTATTTTCTTCGCGAATCCCTCAAATGTATGGTTTATCGGACGCCAGTTTAAAATATAGAGGAATTCATTCACGGAATTAATCAAGGTGCCGCAATTGTAGCAGGCGATATTGTGCTCCAAAACTTTGTAGCAAGCGCTACAGAGCGTTCTGAGAATGATGGTGTTCATTGTTATAAAAACAATAAAAATTAGAAGTAACGTTTGCAAATTATTATTATACAGATATGAATGTAGAACAACTTAGCTGGATAATAGGCAGCTGAATCGTTATAATAGATATCATAGTATCTGTGATTGAAGCTTAAGGTCTTTATTACTTAGGTTGTTACCTAGAAAATTTGTTCATAATGCCTTTATACTAAAACACTATTGTTAAAAACCGGTAGCAACATGCTATATTACTACATTTAATAATTGTTAAATAGTATAGAAACTAAATACTGTCAGACAAAGTGATATACTTTATCGCTCACTTTTTGCGGGAGCATCTCGTAGTGTTTTCTGTGCATCATTTTAGATGCATCCTGTATACGTTTTGATGAGTTTATTTCTACAAATAATAGAGGTCTAATCCAAAAATTGAAGTGGCTGTGGGCTAAAAGTTAGTGCTTTAGACTTTTATGTTGAAGATCTGGGGTTCATTTCCCAGTATCGGAACATCAGATTTTTAACAGCCGTTCTCCCTCCCATTGCAAGGCAATGGCAAACCAGTGACGTGTTCTGCCTAGTAAAACCGATCTGGAGTAGAGGTATCTACATTTCCCGTGATTCGGAGCCCACGTTAAGCTGTCCATCCCCTATATTTGGGGCACTTTAAAAGCGCAACGTAGACATAGAAGAGGAGGTCGCTGCGTCTCGTAAGAGATAAAGCACTCGAAAGAAGTCAGACAATATTTATCTCTTAGTAGGCAAAGAATAATATTTTTTAGTACAAGATTATGAATCATTAAATAAAAAACATGAACGTATCCTCGTTCCGTTTTAGATTTTCTCTGTTTAACGATAATAGAATGGAAAAATATTTAAAAGTAACTCCTGTACCAGGTTGTAGAAGCGTCCCGATAAGAAAATTTAAATCAATAAAAAACACGAACTTTGTTCTTTTCTCTGGTAGGCTAAACAAGCAAATGAAAGGGCAAACTGAATATACACAGCTGTTGTTCTGATAAGTTTAATTCAATATTTAATATAATGTAATTATTTAAACAAATCAAATTACGCATTTTAATATTACAGAAACAAGCGGAGGAAGGTGGGCCTTGCTTTGTACACTATAACGTACAGAGTGATTCGTCGTCAAATTAAAGAAATGCCTGGGCCATTTCTAGTGACGTAAAGAAAAAAAAAACTAGGAAAGAAACTTGCCGCTGCATGGCTGATGGTGATGTGTTTGGATCCAAAACCAATACAAAACTGAAAAAAAGTACTACCAGTACTGCTAAATAAGTAAAACATATTTGATTCATTGATGCTGTAATAGACGATAGTTTCTGCACAAAATTCAAAATGAGAATAACGCACCACATCTATTTTCTTAGAAACATTAAATTATTGACTTTGATTTTAAAACATTTACGTGTCAGACCACTTTATGGTTTCAATTGTTCTTGCAGCAGTTTGAGGCTGAACTTGCCTCGGAGAAAGCACATAGAAGTTTGTCTTCTCTTCCTTTTGTTTATAATCGTATGCTTAACTTTACTGCGCAAAAGCGTGGAACAATAGTCCACATTAATTGTACGAAGTTATTTAAGGAAATAAATAAACACAAGCCATGGGAATCCCAAAAAAATGTTGCCACACTTTGCTAGCTGGCAACATAGTTTATGCTTTCTTTGGCTTTGGAGACGCTTTGGCTCACGACATAAAATAATGTACCCGGGTTTTATCAGTTGTCACAGTCATTCTTATATCGCACCAGTAAAGAAGAAGTGATTTGCAAACAATTCAATTTGTGTTCTTCGGTGCGCAAGCGTGGAGTCCACCTGGCGCTCACCTTACGATACTTTAGGTTGTTTTTACGATTTCTTCACCTACGACGCTAATATGTAAATTTTAAGAAATTTTACGAACCATCTGTATTGCTGAATAGGGGAATTAACTTTTTATTTATTTTCACAATTAACCGAAGTTGCAGATTGTGGTACATGATGACTGATGAGGGTCATTTTTTACACGAGTTCTCCCGTCTTTAAAAGTTTTCACCACTTAAACGCCCTAAATTTAGAAAGACATTGATTGCCGTATGGTGCCCGCAGTCTTCTAAGAATTTCAGTAGAATTTACGCCTTCATTTGTAAGAAATTTTATTATTATGCTCTGTTCCGCAGTACAACGAACAGAACTTTCTGACAATCTAACTGTAATTGTCAAAATAATATTATAGCGAAACAATTGCTATGGATATGTAAACAAAAGTCAAGGCAAACCTTTAATTAATTTAATTCTTGGAATTGCCCACAGATGGGGTTTTACTCCTCGTATTTGTAAAATTAATATAAAAAGCAGGGTATAACTTGAATATATTTTCAGAACAATTGAGATTTGATTATTCAATTTTCAGTATGTATTATTTGACGAAGATGGAAGGTAAATAGTAAATTGTTTTTTCATGCTTTCCTCGGTGAGTTCCTGTCTTCTATCCAAAAAAAAGGAGATTTTTAATACCCAAAAGAATGTTTTGCCCATTACTCGGTTGTTTATGAAAGTAAACCCATTAAACTGCATATCAAGCACCTTCCAATTTGGCGTCTATTTAAAAATCAAAATTGATAGTGAAATTTCAACGATATGCAGATAATATACTGGGAGATTCGAAATTTATGTTAAAACGTGCCTTAATCAACATAAAACTCTTTTGATAATAACATTACTAATATGCAAATTACCCGCAAACTAAAAATGTTGTTTATATACAGACGGTGGTGAAAATTTAGCAAAAATGCTGCAACTAATGTGGATCGTAGCGACCCTTGAGACGCCGAACAATTCCTCTCATTTAACCGAATCTCTATCTCTGCCCGTTTATGAGATCCCCGTGTTTAAATCGACATAGTGTATATTATTTATCTTGATATTGCTCGTTTCCCCCCTCGTTCTCCCGAGTAAAATTTGAATTTCGTTTGCAGTTCGAAGCCCCAAAAGGTCAGTGCATGTTCTTGCAAATCCATACAGTCAATAAACAAGTGAAGGGTGGAAACGGCCCTCGTGAAAAATTAAAGGTTAAAGGGGAGCCAGCGCATGATTTCCGTGACCTGTTTAGCGAAACAAACAACAAATTATTTTCTTCTGGCCGGAGAAGGCGCATGTAGATTTATTATAATATCGTTTTTAAGCATCGATTTTCCGCGCCCCCTCCCGCCGGCAATCATAATGCCATTAGGGGAGCGATTTAACAAGCACCGCCACTCGAATTAGTTAAATTAAAGTTTAAATTAGAGCCTGTTCTTGTTCGCTCGTTTTCTTAAGGATTATTGGATTTTTTATTGTTATTACTATCGGAAGGCGCACTAAAGAACGCTTTAATTGTATCGCCCTCGCTTATAATTAGGCCTCCGAAATGCTCGTGCCACGTGTAATTAAGAAAGCTAAAAGGCCTGGAGAGAGGGGAGTCCCCGTTGTAAACTAAACAGCAGTCGCCACTTTAATGCCCCAAATCAATTTCCGCGGGTTGGGTGTTTTTCCACCGCGGGGTCCGTTCTTGGCAATATATTCGCCGGAAGTGGCTCATTATACAGTGCGCTCTATTAAACGCCTTATTCATACAAGTTCGATGTGTTTATTAGGGAAAAATGTCAGAATTTGGTTGTAATTTTTGCCTAAATTTGGAACAAGATGCATTTGAAACTTCAGCCGTATTTAATTCATTATCACTTGAATAAGAAAACCCACCGTTGTTTTAGCTGTTGGTGAGGCTTAACATCAACGCCGGGGATTGGGTATCGATACTAGTTCTGTATTCCGGAATAATCGCTCACTAGTTGCAAGAAGTAACTGCTGCAATGATTTCGATTAAACTTGGACACACTGATCTTACGGTTTGATTTTATTCTTATACTGGGTGTAACAGAACCATTTTAGACGTCAACTAGCCTAGGTAACAGGATTTTATACACTGAAACTGTACAATAAATTCTTGTTGGAAAACATGAAAACAGTCCTAATTTCATTTTTTTAAGTATAATATTACGTTACTTTACAAATTTGAAAGGCTATCGTAATTCTCGTTACAACAATTTACAGTTGTAGTTTGTGCATTAATTAACAAAGTAATCGATAAAATTTTACCTGAGGGAGTTGGCCGTGGAATCACTAACACAAATATTGTTCAAAAACATATATCCTACCGTAGTGTTGCTTAGTTTATTATCCACTATTTCGAATTTACATTATCGATTCCTAGTAGTTCAGTTAAGTTTATCCATGTTCTTGACAGTCTGAACATGACACTTTAAACAGGTGTATATCACTGTGAATAAAATTAAGCTTTATCAAAATCTGCCAATATATACAGGATGTTTCAGACAAGATTTGAAAAAACTCCGATTTTGCTGAGAAGTTGGCAGATTAGTGTACACATATTTGTGTTTATTTATTTATATTTCTGTGGGTATTAATTCAAGAGATCTCGCTATTGTGTATACCTACAAAAATACAATGCGTTTGGTTTAAACAGTAACGTTTTAGTGTTCCAAATCTGATTGTTTCCCCTCTTCCGTTTTATTTAATCTACTGCACGAAGGTATTAATCTAGAAATGTTTCTTTTCGTCACTTATTTTGAAGTACTCGTTACGTATAATAATCTAGAAGTATTAAATCGGGAAACCTTGTTGGCTAGTGTACGAGTTCAAGTTCAATGGTGTAGGTGATGTCTTGCAGTAATTATACAACTGAATATTCTAAATTTGAACCTTTATATACACACACGTTGATATGAAAACGTATCAACGCTGTATTATTAACAATGTTGATAAATGTCTGAAATACGAATGTAATAGTTTTTTGGTTTCATATCACTATATTTCCCTTTCGCCATTTTATTTAGCTTGCTCCTCCACAAATATACTAATCTAATAGTGGTCCGGCGACCGGCTAGAGAATGATTTTTGTTCCTGTTCAAGGGTTAGGGTGCAATTTTATAGTAATTATCCACTGCTCTTACCCTAAACTTGGGCTGAATATACAGTGTCCTAATATATCCTTGGTATGAAAATATACTTATACTATATGATCTAAAAATGAGACCAATCATAAATCACAGTGGAACAGTGGGATAGACGTGTTTGCAATTCATACAAGGCTGTACTTTTTGTTTAGAACAAAACAACATGTTGTTTTAAACGTGTACGCGTCGTGTTCAACAGTTTCTTTAACTTCCATTAGTATGATAATGCCGAAGTGTTAAGTCAGGAAACATTGTTAGTTATTGTAATATATTTTTATATTGAAAAGTTTTAGTAGCAGCTCTGTAGTGATCATTTAACAGTATTAGCGTAAATTTGGGCTTTTACTGTATACAGCCCGTCCGAAATACAACCTTAATAAGAAAACGTATCTACTTATCTTAAATTATGCGGATGAAGGTTACAAACGTCTTCTTTACATATAGTTGGCATGAGTGTTAATTATATTTTGTTTCACTTACTAAAAGACCTTTTTTGTTGCAGGTAGGATGATATGGATTGTGGTGTGCAGAACGCAATGCTGAGCGTTGCACCAGGGAACGATGCGGCAGCCCAGCAGAATTTGTCTGCTGCATCTTTGTTCCCTCCGTCTGACACCGATCAGGCCCAGTTCGAGGCCGACAAACGTGCTGTATATAAGTGAGTAGCAATTGTTAAAATAAAAATTTTTAAGAACAAAAAGTTTGTAAAGTACTACTAAATCTTTGGTTTTATATCTTCGTATTAAAGTTCTAATGTTGCATTCGACAATGAGAACATTCATCCTCTGGTTGATACTTAAGAGGAACTACGTGACACTCGGTATACCTCAAATAACACATAAATTGTCAAGTAACCACATTGATATGTTTGTTGAAAATTGACAAAAGTTGGAGCGCAAAAATGGACCTTGCCTTTATTTATAATGGATTAATTTACTTTTATATAGCTCCACCATCGCCATGGCGTTACTGTTAACTAAACATTTCATTTGTGTTATGATCAGTATATTATCTCAAACCAAAGAAATGCTTTGTTTGACATTGAAAGACCTGTGGAACGCTCAGTTTATCAGCTGACATTTAAATATATATGTATACTATTAATTTGATTATTCTATTATCCAAAGTCATGGTGTTCTGTTAAACTCGACCCTATAAATCTTGCTTTGGTTGGCGTTGAAAAAGATCTGTATAAGGCTCAATACATAATCTGATATTTAAGTAATTACTACGATTGGTTGGAGACGGTGGTTTAAGTGTATACACTTCAGAAAAACCCTTTACCACCACGATATTTAGAACACCTGAATACATATTTGGGAACCTAAGCTATCATCAATAGCAACATGAACAAACTAAAGCAACTTAACTGAGGAATACTTCTGGAGATGGGACCTTCGCTAGGTCATAATTGAAGTCCAATCGAATTGAAATAATTGGACAATTGTTGACTTGGTGAAAGACTTAGTTCTATTCCTCGGCCAAGTTACTTTATTGAGTTCAAGTTCCTACGGAAGATGGCAACTTAGTTACCGAAATAATAATTTAGGTGTTCTAAATATCGTGGTCCCGAGTTGCGCATATTCGTTGCCCGTTTACGTACGATCAGAAGAGTTAAGACAGCGTAGTCTCCGGTCAGTAGTTGGATGGGTGACCTGAAGGTTGTGTTAACGCGGCGCCTCTCTCCCACGAGGATTGATCACTATGGAAGAGTAGATCAGCAACCCCCCTTGTGGGGAGGTCCTTGCCCAATAATGGGATGTTGAGGGCTAATAAAAAAAAATATCGTGGTGGTAAGGGGCTTTTCTCGCAAGGCTGGCGTCAACAACTACTGGGGGCGCCAAAAAGTGCAATCTGCAGCTGTATAAGTAACTGGATTTGCAGTCAACACAAAATCTACTGGGCCAACAGGCCAGGATTAAATAATAGCAAGGCATTTATAAATGGACCTTGCTCAAAAAGAGCTGAAGAACTGTTTGAGCTAGGCGGGACACAGCTTCGAATCCTCACGGGCTTCCTAATAGGACATGCGACTATCAAGGAACACCTCAGGAGGATCAAGAAATTTGATGGAGATTCCACATGTAGATTCTGCAACGAGGAACCAGAAACATCGATGCATCTTCTGTACAATTGCAATGCGTTGGCAAGCACAAGACAACGCATTTTCGGGAAGCCGTATATGGAACCGAAGGACTTCAGCAGACCCTGTGTGAGACCTGTGCACCGTACTACAGGGTACAACGATCACCGATTGGGTGGATTAAATAACTAGGGTGAGCACAATGGTACCTGGCGCCTAGTAGACGAACCCTATGGAACTATTACTGTTGGTTGTATGTTTTTCCACCAAAGCCGTTTTAGTGGCATAAACTGAAGATCTGAAATACGATCATTTCTTCTTCTATTCCCTCACGCAGTTTTCTATGTGGCATTACTCTCTTCCTCATATGGGGTGGGACTCAATCTATTGTTTTCTTGGGTAAGCGTAAATCATACATTCTTTAAAGTAATGATACCGGGTTCCACAAGGATCCATATTAGGTCCTGTATTGTTTAATATCTTTATGTACGACATACCAACACCACCTAACGCAGAGTTGGCGATGTATGCAGATGATACAGCGATTATCACACAGGATTATGATATAAACGATGCGGCAAGCAAACTACAAGAAAGTGTGGATCAACTGAACCAGTGGCTTACAAACTGGTGTATAACTATCAATGCTGATAAGTGTGAATCAAAAATCCTCACTCTTCGTCGACCTGCAGACCCACCAAACATCCTAATTAACAACACCCCCATCTCTTGGAACCCGAAAGACAGCGCGGTGCGGTACTGGGATTATATCTTGATCGAAGATTGACGTGCAGTTATGTTAATAAAAAATTATCCGAAGCATACACTAGGCTGGCCATGCTATATCCAATTCTGAACAAGAAATCTACACGTAAAATACAATGTGGGACTCTAATATACATTTATAATTAGACCCATTATCACTTACGGAAGCAGTGTGTGGGGTGCAACTTCAAAAACTAATCTAAATAAACTACAGGTGCTACAAAACAAAGTGCTACGCATCATTACCAATGCTCAGTGGTTTGTTCGGAACACACAACTGCATAGAGAAACCGGCATCCCTTCAATTCAACAATTTATTTCAGCAACTTCCAAAAAATTCTACAGCAACTTTAATAAGTGTAGTGGCGCAATACATTTCAACATAGGAAGACGATCGTTGCACACCAGACTAAAAAGGAGACTACCCGTTGATATCTGGATGAGTGACAGTAGCGATAGTGAATGATCTACACTCATCAACAGCCTTTCCATCCCACAGCAGGGTATCGGCCTCTTCTCTGCCACGTGTTTCTCCTCAGCGCTAATGTAGAAACACGGGGGACCTACAGTTTAACGTCGAATCCGAACGACAGAAATTCCAGAGAAGGTTTTTAGCATTAAGATCCCACGGTTGCAAGCCGAATTGGGAAATTGTGTGTGGTGGGTTGCAGCAGTCTTGTGCAGTATCTTATCGTAAAGTAACGCGATACCGGTATCGCGATACTTTTTGCAGTATCTTAGTATCGCGTACGGTACATTTTTTATATGTTACCGTTATCTTATCTTCAGATAGAATTTTTTAGTATCTTTAACATTTTTGAGATACTTTTCAGATACTTTTAGATAAATATTTGTTTCAATGCTAAAAATTTTTTAAGTTATTATATATTCTTACCATGTGGCTGTAAGGGTTTAAAATTCCCTAAAATTTGCAAATCCTAAAGCAGGCTCTAAAAGTTTTACAACTTAAGCAGCTTAAGTCGGACACAGAGACAGCCAGACAGGCTCCTGGTTTTACAGCTGCAGCTGCAACAAATGTTTTGTGTTTTTTTAAGTATCTTAAAAGTATCTAGATACTTTTAAAACGTATCTTGTATCTTTGTCAGGTACCGGTTGTTAAAAGTATCTTATCGTTGAAAAAGATACTCTTTTATGCAGAGTATCTTATCTTACCTTCAGGTACTTTTTTTTCGGTATCTTTACAACACTGGGTTGCAGACAAGATTTTTATAAATCTGCATAGTTCTGCTTAGGTTTCGAATCCAAGCCAGAATCGACGTTTTATTCAGAAAGCGAGCGCTCTACTAACTGAGCTACCACCACACACTTGGTGTGTGAATGTAGAATGATCTACACTAGTGATCCATATTTCCCAAACAAGTGTGTGATATTTAAAATCGGTGATAATCTGAACTAAGCAGCGGATAACAGACTAATGTATCCATCCAAATAGTTTAAACTAGTGATTTAATGTTATTATAAGTCACATCTTATATATTAACAATGCCATGCATAGCACAAGTGCTGAACTGGCATTACAAAAAATTAAAAAAAAAAAGTAATGATACCAATGCAGTCGATTCTTCTGTATGGCATCTACTAATTCTTCTACATCCATTTTTTTTACTCCGTCGTTTCTTATCCTCTCGATTTTTGAAATGCGGGTTGCCTTCCTCCAGTAATCAATTTCCGTTACGCGTTAGTATGCTTTCGTATATTCGTGTCCCATTGAACTGAAATTAATTTGGCGTTACTAATTGTTATTTACCTATTCTTTTCTTAATTGGCTTTTCGTTTATTCCATTTCCATCTATTTTTACCCTTAAGTGTCTTTCTCCTCCTTCTACTTTGTCTTATATTCATGGCTAACTCCCATTTTTCTATGCGTCATTCTAGATTTTGTGCCATGTGTGTAATATCTTCGTTATCTTGTGCAATTATTAATTGATCCTCTTTGAACTGGAAATAGTATAATGCTACTTCGTTCACCTGAATGGCCTTGCACCAACAGCTTCTCTGTATGGTTCTGCTGGTACATTTCCTGATCCTAGAGATTTTCATTTTTTAATTTATTTACTATCTTCTTTATTTCTGTTAGATTGATAAGTATTGCAGGGATCCCTCATTTTCGGATATCTCGATTTGTTCTCATTACTCCTTTCTATCTTCCATTTATATCTTGGTGATAGTGTAGTGATTGGTTGAGTGATAATTGTTTTTTGCTATATTTATTCTATTATTCTATTTTTATTGTTCTACGGAATATCCATACTGAGCATATGAGACTACATTTTCATACATTTCTATCTTTTCACTTTTCTTTGCTGTTCTTTCTATACAATTTTGCTTCTACTCAAAATTATGTTTAAGCACTGCATATATAACTGCTTTTTGTTAATCGATTTTCCTTGTATTCTCACTTAATCTAAATCTAAATATAATTCCACATTTTTTCTGCTAATCTTGCTTCTCCTTCCATTTTTTAAATTTAATCTTCTCTTAAGTACAGTGTAGATGCTTTTGCCGTTTAAACTTTCCAAATTGTAGCGTTAGAGTTCACGAATTTATAAGGGAGAGTCGGAATTAAGTTAGAAAAGGTGTGCGGAAGCAGCTGGATACTGTTCCATATATTTCGCAAATCTATCAGGGGGACAGAAAATAATATTAATTGTTATTTTATATTGTTCCGCCAAGGTCATGGTATTACCATTAGCTGAATACCGTCTTACTGATATTGTAGATGGAAATGAAAAAAAATTAACAAAACGCGATTGAGACTCAATGTATCTACAGTACGTTCATTTTTTTTAGACATCCCCTCTTCCCTCTACTAGCACTCTTATTTGAACGCTGTGAGTTAGCCACGCAATCATCCGATCCCCAGTCTAGCGATGCTTTCAACCTGGACATTCAGGCGTTCGTCCAGCACCAGGAGCGCGATCGCAAGCCCTTCCTCGCCAACGAACCCGAGATTGATGGACTGGTGAGCCGCTAACGGGCGCTTTTTTCTTATCTAACCAACATTCGTTTGTTCCCAGATGATAAAAGCAATACAAGTGTTACGAATTCATTTATTGGAGCTCGAGAAGGTGCAGGAGCTCTGTAAAGACTTCTGCAACCGGTACATTACGTGTTTGAAGGGGAAAATGCAATCTGAAAATTTGTTACGTTCTGATTACCCACAAGGTAGGTGTACCGAAAAAGAAAGAAACTTAATAAGTTTTTTGTTTTAAAATATGCGCCCTCTTGCTGTGTAGCCGTTTAACATAATTATGTATATGCTTTGCCAATATTTTGAATATAGAATCGATTATTGTTTTGTTTTCAGGACCCACTGTGATGAATAATAATATAGAGAGTAGTAATAATAATAATAGTTTACTATCGCATGCCAATTCAGAAAGCGGCTCGGACTCTAATAGCCCCGTGCAATATACCATAAGTCCTAACCAGCAAGTAAGTATGGGTGATTGTGAAAGTTCCAATATTTTAACCTAACCTCAAATAAAATAAGATTATTACTAGTATTGCTATAAATAAAGCTCCTTTAAATTAACTGACTATCTATCAAGGGATAGGGTCTAAATTTTTGCATGTTGTGGTCTGTTATTACTGTAATATACCATAAACTGAAGATAGCCATCATCGTCCTAATTTATGTATTTCATAGGTTAGCAACTATGTTAGAAGATAAAGTCTGAAATTAAGTTATACTGCTTTTATAAAACTACTAAATTTGGACATTACACTTTGACCTATCTTAGTTATCAACTACTTTTGTAAAAATTGCCCCCTATTGTTTGTATAGGTACAATCTAAAGTTCTTTAAACATTTAAGCCCTAAGCTGTAAATTATAAAATTGTAGGTAACAATAATACTTTGTTTGAGAATCTTGTACATATTACAGCAACCATAAAGTGCACGCAAGCTATTTTTTATACATATATTATTATTGCAATGTTGATATATTTTGATTTGTTTATAAAAAATATAATATTTTTATGGAATTTTGATTTCCGAACACTTCAAAAAATGTTTTCATACTGATATCGAAGTTCTTTCAAATTACCCAAATTCATGAAATACTATTTCCTTGAATATTTCAAGGACGCGATGCGCTATTGTTTTTCTATTTACAGAACTGAAATCGGCTAATCACGGAAAAAAGTCATGCAACTTCAACCTAACTTAAAATTAACGCAACCTAAGTTCAACCTGATCTAAACCTGAGCTAACTCAACCTAAGCTAACCTATTATTAAACTAACCTACCTAACCTAACCAGTGGTTCCTCTCAGCCATCATTGGCCTTAAGCAACCTGATTTTAAATGAATTTAACCTAACAGTGAATAACCCTCACCTAACCTGCTCTACCACAGCTCAAACCTACATTAATTTGTTGTTAACATGTTACACATACATGTATTAGGGCTTATGAGAGGTACTTAAGGCTTTACCTTTCATAACCTAACTTTTACTTTGACATTTACCTGATCTCTAACTAACTTATCCCATCTTAATTTATGTATAACCTTATCTAATCTAACCTAATACAACATAACTTTAAATTAATGTGACCTAATCTTTCCCAACATTATGTTGCGCCTTATCTAGTTTAGTTCAACCTAACCTAATTTAGCGCCAAGTTTACCTAATTTCCCTTATCTTCATATTCAGCTAATTTAATTTACCCTTCTTTATTTAACTTATATTTTAACTTAATCTAATTTTTCATAAGCTAACATTAATCTTCCGCAACCTATTTTACCTACTTGCTCCAACTGTGGATTAACTAGTATAACCTAAACAACGGTAACCCAACCTATCTGAAGTTACCTTATTACATAACGTCTCATAACCTAACAGGTTATGGAATGTTAGGTTATCTTGGGTTAGGTTTCAATTCCATAACGTAATATAGGCTAACCTATCGTAGTGTTACCAACCATAACTTTACCGTACCTTATCATTACTCAAACAGTTTTAATATAACAAGTCCTAGGTTATGCTTTTGTTTACTTTCAAGTGCCCTAACTGAATTATGACCTTAGTTTATCCATCCTTACATATCAAAAATTTATATTTACTACCTTTAAGTTTTACCTAAATTAACTGTTCCCAAGTGAACCTAATCTAAGCTACCTAACTTTAAATTACTGTTACCTAACTTATTGGATCTAATCTAATTTTAACTTAACCTAAATTTAAACGTAGTATGACATTAATCCAGCCGTAACCAATTTAATATTCTGTTTCTGAATAGCATTTTTCAATAAATTTTCTAATTTTTTTTAATTTGTGAAACATTAAAACGATAAAATAATTTGCTCATTTGACCAACTTTGTAAGGTTAATAGTGATATGCAACGTACACATAGATTTCTTGGACCCCTGTACAGTTAGATAGTAATATCGTTATTTTCAACCCATCCTTCTCCACTGGTTTCATTTAGCAAACTCGCCGCTTATCCCGTACATCACAACCCTTTTTCGTTTCTTTATTTTATTTGCACGGCTGTGTGACATAGGTTGTGTCGGCCCCAGGCAATGCCATGGAGCGTCAACTAGACAACCCGAGCAGTTACGGCGTGCAGTCCTACGCCGTGCCTGCTCAGACTTTGCCTCCGGTGCAGCAGCCCCCTTGTGACAACGTCGTGGTGCACGGCTCGACGCCGCTCTCTCAAATCGGCGTCAACGTTTGTCCACCGCCCCCTAGCGATAGTTCGGGGCAGGTCTCGCCTGCCCCCACCACCCCTGGCGGCTCCGAGGAATGCGACAGTGACTTCACGTCGCGGGGCCGTAAGCAGAAGCGGGGTGTCCTTCCCAAGCATGCTACCAGTGTCATGCGGTCGTGGCTGTTCCAGCACCTTGTGGTAAGGACAAAAGCAGCCTTGCTTTAATTCCTAAACGATACAATTAACTATGAAGTGCGGGAAATCCCCGACTTCTGTAGTTCAATTGTAGGTTCCCTTTATCCATACTTTACTGCGAATGAAACTATTTACGCAGATGTGTGCAGTATTCTAAAGAAATCGTTAATATTTTTGTATTTTTAGCATCCGTACCCTACGGAAGACGAGAAGCGCCACATCGCAGCGCAAACCAACCTCACGTTGTTGCAAGTCAACAACTGGTTCATTAACGCACGCCGCCGCATCTTGCAACCTATGCTGGATGCCAGTGCGCCTAATGATAGCAGTGCAACGAGTTCACCAGCACATAAAAAGAAGAAGGTGCAGAATAACAACAGACGGTTCTGGCCACAGGACTTTGCCAACATGCAACCCCAAATAGACAGCGGTAAGTGTCAAGTACTGAGAAATGCACACTGTAATAATCTACAACAGAACTTTTTGAAAGGTGGGCGGACTGGGGTAGAAGGAAAGCATAAATTTTTTCTTTATTAACTAACATGTCTAACATAATTTATGTATGATTAGGTGTATAATTGGTTCCTAAGAAAATAATATAAAAACAACTGCCATACACTCTGAATGCTGATACGTATAAAGGTCAAAACGTATGCAAGCTGGACTGAAGTACGATCTAGAACCTTCAATTGTGAGGTTTCAGGTTTGGCTGTTAGTGGGCACACATTTTTTACATTTTGGTTAGTAACTCCATTATTGTTTGGGTAAAAACCTCGTGTATTTGGCATAGACTTGTAGTGATTATGGAGGATTTGATGGGCACACGCCGTTTAGGAGGGGGTAGCTATTAATAAAATGGAGTAGGGGTGGCCAAAATCAAACAATGTTTAAAGGAAAGTGGGAATAGGTCAAAGTAGCGAAACAAAAAGAAGATGAAGAGAGGAATGGGTGAAAAATACTGGAAGTCGAAAAAGAGAAGGATAGAAAGGAAACTCAGAGTGATATAGGTAGGGTGGGAGATGATGATGAGCACATGAAAAAGAGGAGAAGAAAACTGTAGATACAATTTTGAGGGAAAATGCAGAGGAGAAATATGACGCTGAAACAAAATGGAAAAAAGCGAAAAGCATATAAATATATGGGAAAGGCCATGATTCGAAGAGAAGCAAATACATAAAAGGAAGGTACTGACAACAGAATAAAAAATAATTTGAATTATGGGACATTGAGAAATGTGATAAGAATGGGAATTAGAAGAGGGAAGTATAAAAAAAGCTGACATAGCAAGAACGGGAAAAGTGAAATAAAATAGACCAGAAAAGGAATTAGAAGAGTATGAAATGGAATTGTAACAGAATACCTCTGAGCAAGAGGTGAAGAACTATATAAAAAAAATGAGTGTAAAATATGAATGAGACAGAGGTACAAGGGTTGCCTTTTATATTTCAGGATTAGAGAACAAAAACAAATATTTACCATCGAAAATGGCTTTATTATTTTTCAAAATATTCTCCATGAAGATTAATACACTTTTGCATGCGTGTGAACCAATTTTCGAAGCCCTTTTTCCACTCCGATTGAGGTATTTCCAGAACATGCATTTTGCACGCATCAACCGCTTCTCCAGGTGTCGAAAAACGTTGACCTCGCAATTGATTTTTGATAAAAATGAATAAAAAGAAGTCATTGGGTGCCAAATCAGGACTATACGGCGGATGACTCATCAAATCGACGTTTTGAGTGCTCAAAAAGTCACTTGTTTGAGCCGATGTGTGAGAGCTCGTATTGTCGCGGTGGAGCATGATCCGTCTTCGGCGGTTGGTTTTCCTTATTTCTACGAAGACTTGTGGCAAACAAATGGTTGTGTACCATTCAGAATTGACCGTTCTATCTTGCACCAATGGTACGGTTGAGACATAACCAGTTTTTCCGAAAAAACAGACGACCATTAGCTTCAAAGTGCTTCGAACACGAACGACTTTTGTTGGGTTTGGCTCGCCTTGGAAGACCCATACAGTCGACTGCGGTTTACTTTCGGGCTCATACGCGTAGATACACGATTCATCACCTGTCACGATGTGATACACATGTTTTGAAGCACTGCGATCGAATTTTTTGAACATTTCTTGCGACCAATTGACACGAGCTTGTTTTTGAGCGATTGTCAAATTATGTGGGATCCAACCCGAACAAATCTTTTTTACGGCTAAATGTTCATGCAATATTGAATGTATGCTGGCGCCACTAATGTCGAAGGATACCTCAATTTCACGATAAGTCACATGACGATCTTGCAGTATCAGGTCACGCACCGCATCAATGCTTTTCGGAACAACAACCGGTTTTGGACGACCTTCACGAAATTCGTCGTTGAGCGAACTACGACCACGATTGAATTCGGTAAACCATCGATAAACACTGATCCTTGATGGTGCTTCATCGCCAAAAATCGAATTACGTTCATCGATGCACTGTTGTTGAGTTAATCCACGTCGAAAGTTGTAAAAAATAATCGCACGAAAATGTTCACGATTTAATTTCATTTTCGGCCGATATGAATTTTTCAAGTTACTGACTACGTTCTGACTACGTATACCGTCAAAAATGTCAAACTTTACGATAGAGACGTCAGTTGCCAGATGGCAGCACTAGAGTTGCCCAATCCCGAAATATAAAAGTCAAAAGAGGAACTCGTGAAAAAACAATTGGGAAAAGGTGAAAGCAAGAATAGAATCAAATGGGCCTAAAAAAAGGAGAAGGAAACGATTCGATATTGTAGTAGATGTAGAGAAGGATTTTTAAAAGCAGAGGAAGTCTGTGAAGGCAAACATAAGGGGAATGAAAATGAATGTAAAATTGATAGGAACAAAATGGGTTACATAATAAGAAAGATGGGTGAGGGAATACAACTAAAGAGAAATATTTAGAGGCAAAAGGATAAGAAAAGGTGGTACTAAACGTAGACGTAGAAAAGCAAGGCAGAAAGAGGTGGATTATAGAAAGTTGACAGAAAGTCGAAACAGGATAGCGAATATATAACTAACCATCTTTGTTTTGCCTTGTAGGTATTCTATCGAGTTCCGATGATGAAGGTGACTCATACAGCAGCGATGGCGAGGAAGGGAGCCTGGTTATCGACTCGACAGCACAAGGTAGCGAAGTTAACCAAAACGGACACCCTGTTGATCCAATGGCTTTTGGCAATAGCCCAAAGCTGGAACGGCCCTGAGGTAGTCATTCCATCTAGGCAATCTATAAATATGTTTTTAATGCGTCTTCAGGTGATGACCAAAAAGCACCAACATTCTTATATATAGCGAGTCCCAATTGTAATTTTTTTATTTTTTACGAAAAGCACACTCGAAAGTGGACTTAGTATACGCAATAAGTTCTGGGATGGTAGAAGGACCTCCCGACAAAACTTTTACTTTTGGTGTTTTTTGGTTAGGTACTAGAAACTTTAACTTCCATTACTCATCGCCATTTTTAACCAGTTAAACCACAAACTTTAAAACGAGGGGGCTGACCTTTGAAGCTTGAGTTTATTTTATTGCTGTGCGGTCACAGTATTTTGTTATTACTACCATTTCTAAATAAACCATGACGGGGTTTCGTTTTAGTGTTTCAGTTTGTCAGGGTTAACTGACACTTTTACCTTCATTTAACAGCATTTGCTGTTTTGCAAGTTACTT
The DNA here is from genome assembly GCA_014611495.1 of Limonius californicus. NCBI lineage: Eukaryota > Metazoa > Arthropoda > Insecta > Coleoptera > Elateridae > Limonius > Limonius californicus. The sequence continues at coordinate 4,495 of JABXWE010104026.1, read as the reverse complement.
TCTATTGAATGGTCCTTATTTGTTGTTAAACTCGAGAAATAGAATGAACTCATTCGGCAAGGAAACGAAACTTAGATAAGGCTGAAGTTAAAAGTTATAATTGTTTTGTTGAGAGATAAACTTGTATACGTAAAAATACCTCAATTTGATTAACGTAACATGAGCCACACTAAATACAGTCATGGCATTAAAGTATGCAAACATGTGACGTGTCATTATTTAGGTTGGCTCTTTACATTTACGTTTTTACTAGTATACGCATGAAAACCAAGCTCATTCCAGTATTAACAAATAATAATGTAAATTTTAATTATTATAATAATATAAATACGTAATATGCCGCACTTTTTCCTGTATAATGCTAAATCTCTTTGCCAAGGCAGGCGGTGGCAGCGGCGTTTCGTGGTGAATATTGTACAACTGCAGTTCTGTTTCTTTTTTCTTGCTACGGTTTGTTGGTTATTGACTTTTGTTTTTTAGATTTGTAAGGTATGGGATGTCGCTGCCATCATGAGCTTTCTCAAATTATCGTGTGCAGTATTAGAATAGGATTTTTATAAATTGCGAAAAAAGTTCAGAAGGTACTCCTAAACAAACATTCGAATAAATAATCGAACTTGTGGAAAAGAAGACCTAAATTTTGTGTAATTGTTTACTTTTTATGAACCATTAGAAACACTTCTTTTAAGCTCCTAAGTTATAATTCTGTATGCAGACTATGAGATAAACAGTTTTAATAGCAATAGGGAAACATTTATTTTCGGATACTTTGAAAAAGGTGCTGCTACAACAATGAAAAATAGTTTACTACTGCAAATAGTAGCTACTTCGTAGAGGTGGGAGTGCAGGGCTGATAAAGTAAGATAAATCAAGACCAAATATTGAAAAGGGGTATTTTTAAAATTAACCGATGTGTATCTGCCAGTTAGAACTGCCACTTAATACCATCAAACATTTTGTTAATTAAAGTTTTCTGTTATATTTGAACTAAACAATTCGGAGTTGTATAAACACTGCAGCTTAATAACAATTTCTAAATATAAGCACCTAGTAAATCTAATAAATATTTATAAAATAAAGGAATGAAAACCCTGAAAACTTCAAATAATTCAAGAAACTAAGCCAACAGTCACATTATTAGAGATAAGCAATGTTTTTACAACAAATAGCAGGCAAAAATAATTAATTGTGATTGTAAAGGGTTTATCTGCAGATGCCTGATCTGTATGTTTGTTCAAACACTTTATACCTTTCAACAGTTACAACTTTGTACTAGCAAAAAATTGATTTTGCCCAACTTATAATAATGACCGCAGGAAAATTGTTAAAATAATCGTATCTCAAAAATGAGGGAGAATTTGATAACATTTTATACAAAAGAACACAGTTTTTTTTTTTTTTGTTTGTAAGCTTCTATATGCAACTGCACAATTATAATAAAAATGGCCCAAAATGGTGTATTTTTAACGTTTCATAACATGTAAACAATTACAAAGTTAACCTATAAGTCTTCTATAAAATTAAAAAGGAAACTAATAGTAGAAAAATAAAAGTTTAAAGACAGCGAAGTACTTCCTCATCATTTCATATGTAAATGAATATTTGCAAGAGTCAGTGTAATGTACCTACCCATCTGTATATTTGTCACTTCTGATTAATAATAATCGTCAGGTGATGATGATTGTCTAACGCAATCGGTTAGTCAGATTACTTTCTGATCTTTGTCAAAGTATACATACATGGAACTAATATACGTAATTATACAATAAGTATCTTAAGATAGTCATTTCCATCCATTGTAAGAAATGTTTAATACTTTATTATTATCGTTGATAACATCGTAATCAAAGCATATTACTTTGTGCCATCTTAATCTTATTCTTGAATGACATTGATAAAGAACACTCTTACCCTTAACGTTTCATTACCTAAAGTCTCAGTGAACTAACATTTTATTCCAGCTATCGATTGTTTTGAGTTAAAACGTAAGACAAGTACAAATATATTTTTAAAAGCAACCCCACCCCGTACGTTTTAAATCCGAAGCCAATTTCTTGTATCAATGTCATCTGCTGCACGTATACGTAATTTTTAAGCGATGTACATAATTTTTTTATAGTTGCTATGTAGACGTCAGTCAATTAACGCATTGACTACTGCATCCGGCGCCCAACGTCAGCCGCCCAGCGGCGCACATTTGGAAGGTGTCTTCCGTTTTACTTCGAGTGTTGCCTCCAACAAAAGAATGGTGTATACGTCTGCGTCGGTTCGGCGGCTCACGTTGCGGGCCGGACACGTTATTGATGGTATTATGATTTAGTTGCTATGTCAGTCTGTGATACTTAAAGGATTGCTCTAAAAAGTCATTACAAGAAGCGGTAGCAGAATCGCAAAATTATTACGGCAGTTTTTGTAATTCCGGTAAAATTTCTCTATTTGTTCAAGTAATCAAATCGGATTTTCCTTGAAATGTTGTGTACAGGGTGACTATTTAGTGCGGAATTACTTCATATCTACTTTATTATTTGATATATTAAAAAATGCTGTTAATAAAGAAATGGGGAATTCTTTTGTATAATCTAAAATTATTTTGAAATATGGAGGGTGTTTGGTTGAGCCAAGGTTTTTTAATTTATATTTAATTTATATTTAATTTATACTTTTAAATTTGCCGTCGATAGAACATTAAATTGATTAGCCCTTTCATCACACATAACGTACATGTATGTTTTGACATGGGGCTTGTTATGGCCGAATGATGTACCTACTTTTGAAAATATTATATAAATTAGTTTCCCTAGAGGCGCCCTAAATGTTTTTCTAATTTTCCTCGTTTCACAGCCTGTTGACGAACATGTACGACAGCCTCAGATCGCGTTTACAGTACTCTGACGTACTTGTACGTCCCAGTGCTATCTTTCTCAACTGACTGACGTACATGTACGATCAGTGTGAACATACAAAGGCATGCACAAATGCACAATATATAATGCTAGCACAGTTCTTTCCAAACGCCGGCCAGGAAGTGGAGGCAATATGTTGCTCGTTCCGTACTGAAAGTATTAGAGACGATAAACCTTATCGTTTCTGATTTATTTAATTGTTTGTATAAAATTTTTTGCTATGCCGCGAATCTAATTAGATCTGATGACGGTGATGATGTGCTTTGGCTTCTACTAGAGCATATGACGCCAGTTGGTGTTTCTGTAGCAGATGGGTGAACAAATGGTATGGTTCCTAGAACCAACCATCCATATTGGTCTTCCTATTTAATCAATTTCTTGTTTGGTAGTATTTATTGTACATTTGTTTTAATATCTACGATTTTTTGAACCAATTCCTTCCACTGAATACCTTCGTCTTTGTTTCACTCTAGGTTAAGTTTAGGCTGTCTGTTTCTCCATTTTGGTTCTTCTCGCGCCAGCCATGTTGAAGTTTAGTGTTTGTTTTGTAATATTATCCTTTGGTTTCTGCAGTGTACCTATTGGGAATTTACATTAAGCGAAGCGCCACGGCGCGGTAAAAATTTCAACTAGTGACAGAGGGACTGTTTTGGTGGTCGTATGGTTTCACGTGCCATTTACAGCGTTTATTTTCTTTTTTTTTTGTGTTAAAATCAGTCTCAGTACATAAAACAGCTTTTTTCAAAGCTACCTTGAATCTTTACATTGCCAAATATGTAATACTTTTACGTTTTCTTCTTTAATTTGATTTAATATCACAAGATGCAGTATGCATTGTCCATATAACCTCAGACTGCTTGTGCATTTAAAAATTACCCATTCCTTTTTTTTTTATTTGTAGAATAGCAAGTTATGGATAACCGAAGGTATCTACTGTCGTTGATGAACTTGTTTGGTTATTTAAACGCTTCACCTACATCTAGGTGCATTAGCGAAGGGGAATCGATTGTGAATGCTCGACACATTATAGCTTGTGGAATTTTGGACAAAACTGTTACTTCAATTAAAATTTTTGCTCTGTGTTTGAAGACTAGTGGCTTAACAGAGAAACCGCATGAAATAAATGCAATCTTTAGTATCACGAATGGTGTACTTCTAGTTTGCGAAGCTGTGTGCAGTTTTTGAAATTCGAAGACGAGCACCTTATACTAAACAAGAAACATTCGTACTATGCCCAGGTTCAACTAGGAATGGCAATTTTGAACCTCCAGGAATGCGATTTTATTGTATACGCTTCTTTTGATGATAGTTTCCTAAATGTAATTGTAAAATACGATGAAAGTTTGCCAAACGTTTAATCCAAAAATTGCAGTACAACTATTTTAACAAAATGATACATGTATTATGTAATTAAATAAAAAATGTATTAAAGTTCCTTTTTTGCATCAAACATACATTGTTGTTTTAGAGAGGGCATATTATATTTAAACAGATTTTTAATATTAACATATGGAACAAACAAAATTAACATAGAAATTTATCGTCTTTCAAAATAGGCGCAGATAAATTAACAATTGCACATATACAATAAA